>JADRCD010191700.1:0-16725 GCA_019843815.1 Montemys delectorum | reverse complement strand
AAAATTAAAAAATTCTGAAATAGTGATTTGTATGTATGAAATAGCAATTGTTTTTATTCTCTCAATTTCTATAATCATACATTGAATTTGTTAAAGTAACATTGACATGGTGCTGTTATTTGTTAGAAAATATTAAAAGTAGATCTCCTTTAAGCCTAGGGTCAATAGATGAGAAATAATACTTCCAAGAACACTCACAAATGAAAACAGGATTGGGAATCTTGGGTTAGAAAGACATTAGTAATCTTTGTTCTCCTTATGCACACATGTGCACAGAAGCATACACATGTATATGTGTGTGCACATACAACACACACACAATGTGCACACTTTTGCCGGCATTCTGCAAGCATCAATGTCTATATCTAAGAACCAATTTTAAAGCCTCCTTCTTAACAAATACTCAAATATACTTCATCAGAATGATCAGCCCACTTCTTTTCTCCCCTACCTAGTTTGTCCTTCTCTTGTTTCCTTTAGTACATTATAATTATGAGGTCTGCATGTCACTAATCTACAGTATGAATTCAACCAAGTGTGTCTTAGGTTGGGGAGACAGTGCAGTGTGGTGAGGTACCCACTGCCTAAGCATGAGGACCTAAATTCAATGCCTAGAACCCATGTAAGAAGTTGAGTATAGGACCTGGATCTATACTTAGCAGTAAGGGAACTTGCCGTGAAGAACAGCAGTTTGGTTTCCATGTAGGAAAGCTCTCAAGTGCTTGTAAATCCACTTCTAGGAGATCTGGTAACCTTCTTCTGGCCTCTCAGGAAGCTGCACTCATGAGCTCATGCAGGCAGACACATATAACACAAATAATGGAAAATGAATCTTTTAAATATAAAAGGTAGATGATGGATGCCTTGCTCCCAGGGCTGAGGAGGCAAGAACACAGATCCCTGGGACTCCCTGGTCTAACCAGTGCACAGTCTTTAAGGAACAACATCTAGGGTTGACTGCTTGTTTTCACATGCAAAAGCTCTGTCTGTTTCTGTATCTGTCTCTCTGTCTTTCTGTATGTCTTTCCCAAACTCCTTTCTTCTCTCCCTCCCTCCATCTTTCTCTCTCTCCCCTTTGTCTTCCCCTTCCCTCTTCTGTCTCTTTGTGTGTCTCTCTGTCTCTGTCTCTCTCATACACAATGTTTCTGCCTCTTTTTCACACATGCTCACATGCTCATGTGCACGTGTACACACACACACACACACACACACACACACACACACACACTGTGCTGTCTACATCATAATCATTTTTTTTTTAATCTCTGGCATCAAGTCTACTGTTTGGAACACAATAGATACCTCAAACAGAGATACCTTAAGTCACAATTTTCTAAAATTGTGTTTTGTCTGCTACGAGAATCTCAGCCATCTGACCTCTAAAACATTTTATTTGCACATATGGCAGCCACCTGACTGTTAACCAGAAGCTGCAGTAAGCATTTAGCCATGAATAATATTGAGATGGACAAGAGCTTGGTGAGACTTCATGAAGCATCCAAGGCATAAAATAGATAACTACAGGCTTCTTGGGAACACACTCAACTGTGAGTCTAAACAGAACGGCTGCTTCTTCCTGTGCTTGCTTTCCTCACTCTTACCTAGGGAGGCAACAACTTGGAATTTGTGAACAGTGGGATGTCTTTCAAATACAAACACCAAAGCTAAGCTCATGGAGCAGGGTAGATTCAGTTTCTGCGATGATGCTAGAGTTTGGTCCCTCTGTTTCTACCCCAGGTACTTCCTGAAGTCTGAGTTTGTACAACACCTCTGCTTTTATTTGGAGTTACTTTGCATGGAACTCTAGGAGTTCTCATGGAGATGGCTGCTATAAGGGAGCCTGGAGCCTACTCTGGAATTCCTCCCCCACATCCCTCTCTCTCTCTGCTCCTGCATGAGCTCCTGTCATGATGTCCTTTCCCATTTTATGCTGTAGACAAAAGATGCTCATCAGGGGCCAAACAGATGCCAGTTGCTTGGCATTTCCAGCATCCCACACACTGAGTAAAATATTTAATAAATAAGTCATCCAATCTTGAATGTTTTGTGATAGTCACAGAAGATCCATTCATAGCAATGGCCATGGAGTTTTCACTCAGTTGCTACTCCACATTGTCAGTGAGAGCATGTTCTCTATCACTTATATTCCCTTACACAGTGATTTTCACAACTATTTTAGGTAGGCATGATCACTACTATATGCAGGGCACTGGACTGGAAACTCAAATCCATTGGGCAGGTACTCTTCCAATAGATAAGAACATTCTGGATTCCATGTTAAAAAACTAAGATGCTGAAATTGGGTGGTTCGGGCAATTCCTTCACAGACTAGAGTAAAACCACAATTCAGAGCCATGTCCTTCTTTCAGAGTGTATGTAATTAACCAACTCTCTGTTCATGGAAGGATCATGATCATAAATTGCAGTCAGGTAAGAGCCTGGGACTCTGCATGTCTAACCACTCTCTGTGAGGTATACTTGATAGCTTTCTAATGACCTTGAGTGTTCTGACAATGCCTTTCTTGAATCTCTCTTCATGTTTAGGATTTAAATAATTAATTCTTGGTTCCACCTCAGATTTGGTGGCAAACAAGATGTATGAGAGTGTGGTGAACAGGTTAAACAGTTCTGAGACATACATTATAGTCCATATAGTTAGCTTCTGCAGGGCTCACTAACACCATGACTAACCAGCCACACAGTGGCTAAGAACTTTAGTCCATCAGAAGATGGATAGAGGATTTTGTAACTCTCACTAAACATAGCACTGTTTAGATCTGTCAAAGCCAAATAAATAATGCATCAGGCTCTTTTACAATGCATTATCTGTAAATAGTTATTTTTTAAAAGCACAGTACTATAAGAATTTATCGTCTTAAGCTGGACAAGTATATCAACACTTACTGAAGCAAGATCAGGACAAGCAAATTTAATGACTTAATGTTTCTTGGTATGAAATCATTCCAGTTGAATAACTTTGAATTCATCCTAATGCATATATGCCAATTATGTCTGATTTATTAAGAGAAGTTTCTGCTAGATTCTAATATATAACACTGGTTGCCATGGTATCAATCCTTACAAGGACATATTAAGGATCATAAAAGTGTCAAAGTGATAAGTTTGGCACTGGGTGGTTTTAATGATAGAGGGTAAGACTCTTACATTCATGTCAAAGAAAATACCTCAGACATACAGTGGAGGCACAAAGGTTCAACATTCCTCAATCCATTGTTTTATTGGAAAATAGTTTAAAAACAGCCAGAAGGAACTTCTGTGTGTGGGATCCATAATAGATGCACATATTTAAGTATCATATGTATATATGTAAATTTAATTGCCTCTTCTATTAGGTACTAAATTTAATTAAAAATAAATCCCAGGAAAAGGCTGAGTAGGCTAGATGTAGGAAAAAAAAATAAGATGATGGAGCATTCTGTAGGCTATTTTAATAGTGCATACATGGATTCAGGACATTCTGCCTTTGCCCAAATTCTTAATACTATACAACACAGAATGAAACTCAATTTAAACTATGGACTTTAGGTAATAATACAATCACTTCACTAATTGCAAGACCCTGTTAATACAAGATTTAATAGGGAAACTAGCGTGGTGTGGAGATAGCCATGGGAATCTCGACCAGCTGGCCATTTTTTTCTACAAATTCAGAACTTCCCTAAAAATAAATGTAATCAGTTAAATTGTATATGCATGGATTATATAATTATACTTATATTTGTATATAGTATAATTACATAATTATACTACATAATTATATTTATATGATTATATAAATCCCGAAGGAACTGCTAAAGATAAAACTCATTTTAAATTTAAATGGTATGGCCAAGAAACTACAACGGAACTACAAGGTAAGTAATTTAAAAGTTACAAAGTAGAAAATAGTCTGCTTTCAAATCTCTCGACACTGCTTATATCTTCCGCCTCCTTTGCAGTTTCCCCACAAGCACTCACGCACTATGTATTGATGCAGCCTTGTGCTTGGCCAAGGCCTCTATGGTCTACGCTGGATATTTGCTAGAGCCTGTTCATACTCCAAATCCGAGCTCACCCATCAAAAACTACACATTCTCTGTTCGACGTAAATGAGGTCTCTTTCCTCACAGACACACTGCTGAAGAGGAAACTCAAGTATCCCAGCCTGCACTGGAACCAATAGCATTCACTCCTACCACGTAACTTTCTGTCTTGGCTTTACCAAAACTGTGTATCTCTAGTAGACCTCAAAAAATATTTCTAGGGACAATAAAAGTGTCTTTTTAGATGCAGAAAATATATGCAGAGAGGATGTTTAGAACCATTGTAGCTATTTGATACTTTTAAGCCCATGCTTGCCACCTCACAAGTTGCTCACTTTGCCCTTAAGCAACAAAAAGAGGGGTCTAGGTTCTATATCAAACTTCATAAACTTCAAACATGTCACTGGAAATAATGAAGTGACCAGAAGATACCCACTCCAGGAGTCTGTGAATTGAACCATTGCTGGTATGATATGCCTCTCCCTCAAAGCTTGTAATAGGCAATGTCGAGAGATTTAGGCCTATTGAGAGGTGGAGTCACAGGGGTTTATAGGGGTTGACTCTCGTGAACCAACAAATGCTGTCTCAAGGTCTAGAGTTGGGTATTATGAGAGTTAACTCATTCTGACAAGGGTGAGTTATTTATCACAGGAGTTCTGCTGTCTAGTATCTTTCTTGCTTCTTGTCTTTCCATGTAACCTCTTGTCTCACATGTGCTTTAGCCATAATACCATCTACTAAGTTGGGATGCATCCAGAAGGACCCAGCAATGCAGAGCAGATATGTATGCTCCTGAACTTCTGTGAGATAAATCAATGCAGGGAATGGGGTAAGATGGGAAGGAGGCCCAGGTCCAGGTTGGCATTGAACTTGTGATCCTCCTGCTTCAACCTTCTGAGTTCAATGTGTGCCAGTATACCCTGCCCTAAACTTCTGTTACTCTACTTTACATATTGTGATCTAGTCACAGAAACAGACTAAGACAACAGCCTTGCTGCCTCTAGCATGTCCACCCTCTGATGTAAGAATTTGTGCTGCATATCCTAGAAGCATGGTGGCTTAGATGCTTGCTAGACACAGCTCCTGCAGAGTATTTGGAACTAAAGGAGAAAATGAAAAATAAGGATGTAAATTGCAGCTATTCAGGAGTTGACAGGAGTTCCTCAACATGCTTCCTAGGAAGTCTTTCTACCTCTTAAGAACAAATCTTCCCTTGGATATGTCCTCTCTGCCCTTTTTTTCATTTCCTTGCACCTCACTGACTATTTCTAAATTTTCTGGAAGCATCAGTCTCAGTGTTACACAGACTTTTCTGTTTCACATCAACAGGGAGGCTTAAAAGCATGAGCCTCTGTTTGTGGTAGTTACGAAAAGCAAGCTTGTATGGTCTCTGGCTTTATTTGAAGACACTCCTGGCTTTTGCTTTATTGAAGGAAAGGCAGACAGCATTCCGAATGAAAAGATATTTCCAAACAAGTTCTTAGTAAGATTTGCTTCTCAGTAAATAAAGCACCCATGAGAATAAGCTGTTCATCCTAAGGGACATGTTACTCTTGTTCCTAGTGTAGCTGCCAATTCAGAAAAATAGATAATTTGCCAAGTACCCTGTTGCCCTGGAAATTAATTCTCATATAAACTGCTTCAACCGTATTGTCCTTTTACCTCCTAGATCAAATATAGACACTCAGCCTACCCTTAAAGTCACCCACTACTCCATCTCCTCTCTCGGGGCCTCTTCTGACTCTTGACAGCTGCACTGTGGCCTGCCATCAGCCACATGCTGACTTTCTTGCCCATACAAGTAACAGCCTCAGAGTCACTGAAAATGCCAACTGCTTCATCCATTAATTAATTCTACCCTAGAAAAAGACCTACTGACTGAAGCAAAGTGTGTATTATTTTCCTCCTGGCTTCTTTCTGTTTTTTTTCATTACCAAACTGATTGTTGTCTAGTTAGTATTTTTGGAATAACATATATAAAAAATGAATTAATACTGACATACTGATAGCTACATTCTCCAATCCGGCATACCAAGAATTATTACTGAAGTCAGTTCTTTGGCTTTCTCAACTGCCTAGGAAAATGTGTATCAATTTCCTTTTCCTTCTTGGGTTCTTAACTGTTTAAGAGTAAGGACGGGTGAGATGAAGAAGATCAAAATATCAGAATTAAATTTCTTATAGTGGGAGGATGTGGCAAGATTTCTGTCCTTTCCTGCCCATTTTGTACTAACCATCTCAGAGTTACCAACCTGTGCCCCAGTACAGGAGTGGGGTCAAGTGACAGAAATCTAGTTGGGCATAGTAGAAATATGTGCTGCTTGGTCATTCTACTATTGATACTAGAAACTTCAACGAAAACACAAACTTCCATGAAACAAGTCTAGGCAGTCAAAGTATAAAAAAGAAAGGCAAGGCTGAACGCTGAATGATTCATCCATTAGCTGGTCCAGTCCTTGGATGTTCATAATGATAACAATCTCAAAGTCTTGGAGATTCATGTGCACTGTAGATATTTCCTACTCATGAATGCTCTGTATCATCTTTACTTCAGGATCAGACGGATTTACCTCAAATATTGCCAGCCAGGTGGCACAGGGAAAAGATACTTCAAATGCCATTGTGGTATTTAAAGATTATACTCAAAAGTAATTTGCTTCATTTCTCTGTAGTAAAGAATTTAACTTTGCCGAAATTTGAGGTCTGGCCTTTGCCCTCAGCTTCTAGGAAGTAATCCATGTCAGGTTTCACTGAAATGCCATTGTTCAAAGAGGGACTAGCCACATGAATGTTAGGGTAGGGTAGCCATACCTTATAGTCTCAATGATCCATGTGACTTAGGATAGGTGCCTTGAAGAAATAACATGGGGACTCAGTCAGGTATGGCTGTCTAATGGAACAATGATGAAAACTAGACACAAAAGCCCAAGCCACCTCCCTTGACTGTCAGGCACTTTGTCTTATAGTCCCTCTGTGCAGATGGTCATAGATCGATGTTCAGAGTTTGCATTCGGAATCTTTGAGTCTCTGTTCCATGATCTTCTGGTTTTGTTAACTTTCACCTGCATATATTTCCTGTCATAAACCTAACCACAAGCCCAATAGTTTTTAATCAGCTTTACGAATACCTCTAGCCAGTTACCCAGTATGAGGTGGTTTGAAAATTCTCTACATACATAGTTGGTATCAGAAGTGAGGGTAGGCTCATGGAGAAACTACACCACTTGCAGGTAGTGTCAGATGTCCTGAGGCAATTTGAGGGAGCACGTGCTCAATTTTTAATTTGAGTAAACCTAAGTAACATCCACTTGCATTTATTTCCCCAGGCAAAGCAAATATCCAACCACCAATTCTCAAATTTCTGAGACAGGAACGTCTCATCCCCGAATGACAAGAAGAATCACAATAATGAACAGTGAATATTTTAAACAATATAAACTTTACCATAGCAGTTCAGGCAAAGATCAGAGTTAATGAGCTTCAGCATGACCAGGCAAGACGAGTTATGATGGTCACACATAACCCCAATCAAGATATAGTCCATTAGATGTGAGAGAGATGGGATTCAAAGCAAAATTGTTTCCATATTTGTAGTGGTTGGTAATATTTCCCTGGCAGGAAAAGATGGGAGATAAGAGGTTTACTAGTGGACATATTAACTGCAAGAGTCACCTGAGAAGAGATATCCTGTGAGGTTATATTGATCTAGAGCACAGCAGAGATGAGAACTGAGATGGGAGACTCTGAATACATCTCCTCAAGGAGCATAGACAACAGAAAGCAATTACTATTGACATCTAGGCTATAAAATGAGGAGGAACTAGAATGGAGCTCCATAGCAGTAGTTTCTAGACTTTGTCACGTTGGGCCATTCAGACACTGGTAGTATTTGTGCAGCTCAGTAGGACAGACAGACAAGCCGATCAAGTCTGCAGGCAATGAATGTAGGCAGGAAAGGCCGGGTAAGAGGCTTAACCCTACAGAGTATCCATGAGGAGTAGATTAAAAATAAGAAAGGCTGAGGCGCCCCCACAAAGGAAGGGTATAGGAACGATGCTGTTATAAAGCTAGCCAAGGCAAGCAGTGTTAAAGGTGTCTTCTAGTTGTATGAATGAAAAGCCAAAACTGCCTTCCAGTTTGGACAGAGAAATTAGTTACTCTAAGTGCAGGGAAAAAAAATTGTGTAGAGAGGAGATATATCTTGGTCAGAGTTTCTAAGGCCGCGGTAAAATGCCATGACCACAAAGCAGGTTAGGGAGGAAAGGGTTTATTTAGCATATGCAGTCACATCACCAAAGGAAGTCAGGACAGGAGCTCAAGCAGAGCAGGAACCTGGAGGCAGGAGCGGATGTAGAGGCCATGGAGGGATGCTGCTTACTGGCTCACTCAACATTGCTTGTTCAGCCTGCTTTCTTATAGAAATTAGAACCAACAGTCCAAGAATGGCACCACCCACAATGGATTGGACCCTCGACAATTAGTCATTAATTAAGAAAAGGCCATGCAGATTTGTATACAGCCCAGTCTTGGGGAGGGGGCAAATTTTCTTAATTGTGGTTCCCTCCTCTCAGATGTCTTTAGCCTCTGCCAAGTTGATATAAAACTAGCTGGGACAAGGTGTTAAATGAATTAATGAGGAAAACTGATCAGGATACTATGGAGCACGGCCCAGGCTATGAGGGAAAAGGAGAGGATTTGCCTAGTCTGCCTTAGGTTTTAAGGTAATGTGCGTGTGTTGTGTCAGAAATGTAGATGAAGAGTTCACGTCTTTCTGCAATGTCAATGTTTACTGAATAGCAATAAATTCACAAGGGACATTGTTTTCATTGGCAACAGTCTATTGACTACTCCTAATTCCTTTGAGAGCTGGCTAACTAAGCACAGGTTCTTTATTCCAACTATAACTAATATTAACTCTCAGCTCACACATTACACATCCCACAGTGGATCTATCTATATGTGTATATTTATAGGTTTCAGAATGGCTACAAAGGATCAAGGAGGCCTCAGCAGAAATCAAGGAGCTCCATAACCTAACCAAAAAGCAAAAGTTGAAGTGGATAGGGATGCTAAGTCTCTCTATGAGGAGTTGGTATCTAACCCCCTTGGAGAGCTGCTGAAGGTACCTGATGCAGAGCCAAGCTTCAGGCTCACAAAGCCTTGTAGCCAAGACTCAGGAGATGTAGGACATAAATTCTATATAGGAGGAAAGCAAAAGTGGATCCAGATGGGCAGACATCTGGCCCAAATGGACATCAGGCCCAATGGAAGAGCAGGCAGAGAGAGTCAACCTTATTAGCAATGAGTACTGAGCTGAGGTAAAGGACTTGGAACACTTGGGAGCTTTCTCTCTGTTGACCTCTTGACACATATATCAAGTGGTCAGTTGGCCAGTCTAGGGGGGGCTGCCATTAACACAGTGTCTTCTTCCTTATGGGGTTCAGGTGAGGTTTTGAACCCCTTCCTCAATTTGATGTGGTGGAAAGTTCATTGGCATTTTTCTAATCTGATTTTAATATATGCATGTGCACACATGATCCCATTGTACTTTGATATATTTCTAGGCAACATTTTTTCTATTTTTAAAAATAAAGTTGCTAACTGGTCTGTCACATATGGGTGGGGCTGAACAGATGGCTGAACTGATCATAATATAGAAGTAGTTTTAAGATGAGCAAGATGCAAGTCTTTCTGAGGGTCAATAAAAAAAAAAGCCAGCAAAGTATTGACAATTACAATAAAAAGAAGTGAGTGGTTACAAAACATTCAGAGGATAAGACTCAGGCCCCATTCTAGGCATCATGATGCATACCTATAATCCCAGCACTTGGGGAGTTGAAGTAGGATGATCATGAGTTCAAAGCCAGACTAGACTATATAGAAAAGTGATGTCCAGACAGGAAGAAGAGATAGAGAGACAGAAACAGACAAAGAGACTTTGCCCTGAGGTACCAAAGCAGATACAAAGTATACAAAGTATAGTTAAGTCCTTGCTGGAATGTGCCATGAGACTCCCTGAAGTAGAAGTCATTCCCTACAGAGAATTATTGCAAAGGCAAAGCAATAACACTAGGGCTTCACAAAATATAATAAGCAAATGTTGTATCCCATGATACAACATTGCCCATACTTCAGGGCAATGATCTACAAACAGAGACTAGCCAATACCTCGCATAACACTCTCCCCTCAAACCTCCCACGTGTGTACGCCCAAATGAAATTGGCCAAGCTTCAGAAAATGTCTCCTCCATCACAAAACCATTTTCCACCCACCTCAACCTACTCCAAGCACAACAGCGTTCATTCCCTGAGTAGAATAGCACACTCCCTCCTCAGGGCTCTTGCACATTCTAGTCTCTGTAGAATCCCCTTTCTTCCCGTTGGCATCATCTCCTCTCTCAACTGCTTTAATCTCTATCGAGAGCTCATACTCTTCTGAAAGCTTGCCCTTTTAACTGTTGTAAGAACCATACTATTTACTTATGTCTTTATTCTTAACATGTTTGATAGTTCATCATGGTTGTTAACTTGAATACATCTTCAATTAACGAAAAAGCTCAAGCCACTAGGCATACCTGTGGGTAATTTTTAGTTAACTGGATGATTTGAGGTAGGAAGACCCACCTTAAGTCCATATCACTTGAGGCTGGAGGACTCACCTTCAATCTGAGCCACGCCTTCTCACGGCAGGCTATATACAGAACAGGGAAGAAGGTTTTGTTCTTTGCCTATTCACCCTCACTCTTGCTTCACCGGTATTACAAACTACTTCTTTGAGAATTAATATAGAGTGAAAACTAGCTGAGACTTCCAGCCTTGTGAACTGAACAGCTTGGGCCTTCCATTGACAGACGGTCATTGTTATAGTAGCTGGGCCGCAGCCTATCAGCCACTCTAATAAATCCTTGGTGTATATGTGAGTGTGTGTGTGTGTGTGTGTGTGTGTGTGTGTGTGTGCGCGCGCGCGCGCGCCCATGCGCACGCGCGCAAGTACACATGTGTGTGTGAGTGTGTGTCTGTGTGCAAGTACACATGTATGTGTGTATGTGTGTGTGTGTGTGTTCTATGAGTTCTGTCTCTCTAGAGAACCCTGACTAATATACACTCTGATCCCAATTTATAGGGAGTTGGTCTGTTCTAAATATTTTGTGCTTCAGAACATAGGAGAGTGTCTGGCTTTGGCATATTTCTTATTTGCTGCTTCAATTTCATGTATGGTTTGGTTTGGTTTGATTTTCCCAGTATCTTCTTTAGTCCCAGCCCTGCCCACTTCCAGTGTCTATGGCTTTCACTTTTCCTTCTTTGCATCAGCTCAAAAAAGGATCTGCCAGCAGGTCTTTATAGCAGAGCTGTTTGACTTCCACTCAGTCTAAAGACCATGGCTCACTGTTATTGTTTAAACATCAATTGGCATACAAATCTCTATTGCCTATTATAGAATAAAGTAGGTTGTTCTATTTTAGAAGGAATTACAATTATTAGAAGAATGTATCAGAATTACTTTTTAATAGTCATAGAAGATTAACTAAGGAAAGGGAAGCCAATCAGTAAAGCACCCTCCTAAATTATCCTGGCCTCTCATATGCTATTTAGCATCCCTTTAGCTTCATAGTAATTCATTCCAGTCACCACACCCATACCCACCAACACCCCCCACCAACACCACATTCTCCACCACTATCACTCTGCCACCCTAGCCTCATTCCACAGCAATCAGCTCTGCCTTGACTCTCAACAACTCCCCTTGAGCACCAAACCACAGGCCCTGGCCTTCTGCCATCACGGATCTCTTATGCGCCATCCCTATGGCTTGTCTCTTGCTATTAGAAGACTCCACTGTTATCCAGGAGTTCGTACCCTGACATCTCACAGGAGTTTACATACGGGAGGTGAGTGAGCATGAATGTTTGCACGAAAGAAGTTTTGAGTCTATGTATAAATCCTTGCTCCCATTTCCCTGTTTTAGAATTTTTCCATATCGTGAATGAATGGTACATTGGATTTTATCCACATCTGCTTTAAATATTTAGATAAGGCTTCATTTTTAGAATTGGTCCTGAGTCAAGCTAAGATGTTGTAGATTTCTAGAATGAACTCAACTTGGCGGCCTGAGGAACTGAGTTGTAGCCTCACAAAATGCACTGGTTCGAACGTTTACTCCACAATGTGACTGCTTTTGGAGGTAAGGAGGTGATACCCATTAAGCAGACCATTAGAAGGAAACCCTTTCCAAATGGGAATGGTACTCGTATCATTGCCAGAGCTGTCTCTGCCAGGCAAACACATAGCTGGAGACAGCCACTACGAGCTAAACAGAGCCCTTGCCATGACTGGATCATACTTGTACCTTGATCTCAGACTTCCAGCATCCATAGTTATAGTAAAATAAATTGTCATCATCTATGTCACCTAATCTATGCTGTTTTGGTATGAAAGTTCAACACCAAACAAGTTGCTCTAAAATGCATGCGATTGCCTTTGAGACCCAGCATTTCGTCTCCCCTAGATGTGGGAAGATTGAGAACATGGCTCACTTGGGCCCCTCCTTTCCCATCCTGCTCCCCTGGGCGCTCATTTCCCTGTGACTGCCTGTCCTGATATCATCATGCTCTGCCCTCCTGAAACTAGGGCTAAGTGCCGTCTATATTCCAATGACATTCAAATTTATGTCTCAATTCCAGACCTCTCTTCAGAACTCCAGATTTGTATATCCAACTGCTACTCAACATTGTCACTTGCATGTCTAATAGACATCTCAAACTCAATATGTCCTAAGCTAAATTGATCTTCCCCTACAACTTTTTCTACTCACAGCCTTCCTCGGTTCTCTGCATAGCATCTTTCTACAGCCATTAAAACCCTGTAATTTTCCTTGATTTTCTCCCTTACTTCTCCCATGCATCATCAAATCTATCAGAGAATCTTTTTGGCTTTGCCTCAAAGCATATCAAAGTTTAATCACTTCCAACTAGAACTGCTTTGATCTGAGCCTCATCATACCGATAAGCGATCTAAGCAGTCTCTGCAATGGATCCCCACTTCTACTTTTAGTCCCATACCTAGCAACTTATATTTAACACAGCAGCCAGTGTTCGTCATTCACTCCTCAGTTCAAGAATCCTGCAGTAGTTTCTCATTGCACTCAGAGAGAAATCCAAAATAAAATACTAACAAGCACCTCGTGATAGGGACTTCCAGGAAACGCATGATCAAAACACCTTCCCACTCCCTGTGGGATTACTAAAGATGAGCTTCATTTTTAAAAATGACATTTGAACAAAGACCTAGAGATAAAAGCAGTAGTCTAGGCACAAGGATGTGTGCAAAGGTCCTGAGGGAGGATGTTCCTGGACATTTATAGAGGCAAGGACCCAGTGTGGCTGAAAGGAACAGAAGGATGAAAGGTAACATGAATGGGAGAGTATATCCTTGGGCAGCCTGCTCATGCAGCCTCTAGCACAAAACCCAGTAGAGTAATGTATGGATCCTGCTCTGAGATGACCCCATTGGAAGCAATGTGACTTTGTTTTGGATTTGAAAGAATCATTCCATGTGTTATATTAAGAACGAGCCACAGAAGATGAGAGGTGAGCCCAAGAGTTCCAGATGCTGCAGTGCAGACAAAAGATGCTGTCTTCAGCCAAAATTGGATCCCTGAGCCAATCCCTCAGCTGAGGGATGCTTAGCTGAGTTCAGTGGACAGGGTAAAGCAAGTAGTATTGAATCTGAATTTACCCAGAGGGAGGAGCCAATGGAAACCATGGACAAAAAGGATGTCTACCTTCTGCTCCTAGCATGTCAACTGGTCAACAGGTCTGGACTGGTCATAATTCTGTACAGAATTAGTACAGCTTTGTGAGTCTGTATTGGCTTCTAGAAGATCTTCACAATCTCCTTTGACTTCTTGTGTTCTGGCCCTCTGTTGTCTTCTTAAAATTAGCCTAAATTTCTCTGAACTACTTTCAGCAATAAAAAAATATCTGAATATCAACTGTAATATTTTTCTATTTCTCTTATTCTAATGTTATATCACCCTGATAGTGAGCCTGTTTACTTTCTTTTTTGCTTCAAACACAAAAGAGATTTGTTTCTTTCACTACTTTTCTCCATCTTAGCACTTAAGACATTTTGCTTCTACATAGTTTCCTCTTCCACCTGTAAACCTCCAGAACACACCTTCAATGAGTGGTGGGCTCCGTCTTCACAGAAAAAAAAAATGAGACTATGACCAGCATAATGTATATGAGTGTGTTTATTTGTACAATTAACAAAAACAGCACTCACTTTTATCTTCCCATAAGTGTGCCTCCATTTCTACTTAGCACTTTCTTAGCTTGCTGGCTTTCTCACTGTAAACTTCAAAACAGTAATAGTTTGGACCTGGGGAGTGTGACTCAGGTAAGGACCCTTTGCCTAGCATTCTGGAGACCCTAGGCTCAACAATCCCCAGTAGGAAATGCCTACACAGAAGGCAATACTTTCTATCCCTTTCTATATATGCAAAAAAATTTTCTAGATAATAAGCAGAGCTCTGTAATATAGGATAAAGAGGAATGAGGAGGCCTTACTGGACAAAAGCATAGTGAGGGAAAAAAAAGGCAGGTATATAGGAGGCCATGGGCAGGCTGGTACTCAGAGTTAAAGCAAATGTTGGAACCTAACTCTCTCTCTCTCTCTCACATACACACACACACACACACACACACACACACATACATACACACACACACACACACACACAAACACACACACACACACATGTACAGTTGTGCTTTTGCATATGTCTTCATTGTGGCTGCTTAGGAACAACTATGTCCCAACCCAGCAACATTTTCCTAAAGGGCAGAGGGGTTCCTGAGTGGCCCTACTTCAGTCAGGGCCTGTATTTCACTTCCTACTTTTCTTTTTCTTCTTGACTTTCTTGCTACTGGAACCATAATGTAAACTCTTAAAATTTCTCTTCCCAGCTCTATCATAGTTTCAAAGTGTTGTCTAATAACTTGTTTTCCTTTAACCTTAGAAATCTCAAGATTTCCCACATTATCAGAATATCCCACAAGAGGTAGAAAAAAAAAAAGAAAGAAAGAAAGAAAAAGAAAAAGAAAAAAGCAATGTACCTCTGATATAGATCAAGCAAAATGACAATATGTAAGTGGTATTTGATTTACAGAAGTTGATGGACACAGTGAGTCTGCTTTGGACCATTGTCCAGGGAACATCTCCACACGCTGAAACATTCAGAATTATCTCCATAGGAAAACCTGCTGCTTTCCTAGGGGTATTAAAATACTCTTAGACCATGAGAGTGAGTCCATGCAGCCCCAGTGTTCTCCTGTGTTGAGATCCTCCCCACTGAGGTGATCGTGTTTGGAAGTGAGGGTGCTTGTGAGGTGAAACTCTCAGGAATAAGATGAGTGTCCTCACAAGAGGCCTGAGAGAGACACATCCTTCCTTCCTCCATGTGAGAGCACCATGACAACATGCCACAAACAGTCCAGGGAATGAGCCCTCACCAGACCCGGAACCTTGCAGCGCCTTCTCATTAGACCTCATAACCCCTAGAATTGTGAAAAAATAATTTTCTATTATTTTTAAGATACTCATTTACTAACACTTTGTTACCAAGCCCAAACGTAAGGTACCAATGAGCTATGTATTTCCTGTATGTCACCAATCCCTGTATTTACTTCCAAGTGCAGAAAAAGGTGAACAGAAGACACTGAAGTAGGAGCAAGAGAAGATGCATTTACTCGCCAACACTGTTGATGTACTGCAGAATTTCCCTTGTGCTCTTTTTATCAGCCTATTTGCATGTTCTATTCTGAAATTTAGAACATAGAAGTAGAGGTTAATCAGTTAAAATTACACACAAAAAGGCACATATCCAAACTCCTACAAACACTTTCTTAACGATTTTATCTTAAACCTATTTACAAACAAGGGTTACAGATTCAGTTGCTCCAATGATAAGTCAAGAAGTATGAAGCAGTGTGAAGTTACAAGGATGAAAACTTATCTACCTAAAACATACACACATTGGGACCAAGTATCCAGCTTAGCTAGTACAGAGCTTGCCTAATATGCAGGAGGTCCCCAGGTTCAATCCTCAGCACCATTTATAGCCAAGCACTCAGAAATTGAAGATGGAAGAATCAGAAGTTCAAGATCACCTCCAGCTGCATAACAAGTTCCAGATTAGCCTGGAAAACATGACAACTCTTGGGCAAATTCAACTATGAACCTCATTTATGATCTCGGCAGCTATGTTCTCTCAAGACTCCAGATTGTAGTTCCTAACAAACTCCTAGTGCACCATGAAAACACCTCACTTTTGGTTTTGTATACAGGAAAATTAGACATATAGCATCCTAATTAGAAGTCTACTTGTGCCGAGTGGTGTTGGCGCACGCCTTTAATCCTAGCATTTGGGAGGCAGAGGCAGGCGGATTTCTGAGTTTGAGGCCAACCTGGTCTACAGAGTGAGTTCCAGGACAACCAGGGCTATACAGAGAAACCTTGTCTCGAAAAAACAAAAACAAAAACAAACAAAAAAGAAGAAGTCTAGTTGTGACCCTCAGTTGGGAACAGCATTGTATTAGCTAGCACCCTAAAGAGCATCTACACATATACACACACACACACACACACACATTAGTCCATGATGATGTTGATGATGATGGTG
>JADRCD010191697.1:0-26502 GCA_019843815.1 Montemys delectorum | reverse complement strand
TCATAAAGTTGCAAAGCTTCTGTAAGGCAAAAGACACTGTCAATATGACAAAACAGCAACCAACAAATTGGGAAAAGATCTTTACCAACCCTATATCTGATAGAGGGCTAATATCCAATGTACACAAAGAACTCAAGAAGTTAGACTCCAGAGAACCAACTAACCCTATTAAAAAATTGAGTACAGAGCTAAACAAAGAATTCTCAACTGATAAACACCGAATAACTGAGAAGCACCTAAAGAAATGCTCAACATCCTTAGTCACCAAGGAAATGCAAATCAAAACAACTCTGAGATTCCACCTCACACCAGTCAGATTGGCTAGGATAAAAGACTCAGGTGACAGCAAATGCTGGAGAGGTTGTGGAGAAAGAGGAACACTCCTTCATTGCTGGTGGGATTACAAACTGGTACAACCACTCTGGAAATCAGTGTGGTGGTTCCTCTGGAAATTGGACATAGTTCTACCAGAGGACCCAGATATACCACTCCTAGGCATGTACCCAGAAGATGCTCCAACATGTAATAAGGAGACATGCTCCACCATGTTCATAGCAGCCTTATTTATAATAGCCAGAAACTGGAAACAACCCAGATGTCCCTCAACAGAGGAATGGATACAGAAACTGTGATACATCTACACAATGGAGTAGTACTCAGCTATTAAAACCAATGAATTTATGAAATTCTTAGGGAAATGGATGGATCTGAAGAATATCATCCTGAGTGAGGTAACCCAATCACAAAAGAACACACATGGTATGCACTCTCTGATAAGTGGTTATTAGCCCAGAAGTTTGGAATACAGGAAGAACGACCCACAAACCACAAGAAACTTAAGAAGAAGGAAGACCAAAAGGTAGACACTTCATTCCTTCTTAAAAGGGGGAATCAAATACCCATGGAAGGAGTTGCAGAGATTAACTGTGGAGTAGAGACTGAAGGAAGGACAAGCCAGCCTAAATATAGCTATCTCTTGAGAGGCTCTGACAATACCTGACTAATACAGATGTAGAGGCTCTCAGCCATCCATTGAACTGAGTACACGGTCCCCAATGAAGAAGGTAGAGAAAGGTTCTATGGAGCTTAAGGGTTTGCAGCCCCTTAGGACGAACAACAATATGAACTAACTATTACCCTCAGAGCTCCCAGGGACCCAACTTCCAACCAAGGACTATACATGGTGGGACTAATTGTTTTGGCAGCATGTGTATAGTAGAGGATTGCAAAGTTGATCATCAATAGGAGGAGAGGTCCTCGGCCCTGTGAAGGTTCTGTGCCCCAGTGTAGGGGAATGCCAGGGCCAATAAGTGGGAGAGGGCGGGGTGGCAGTCATGGGGATGGGGGAGGCAACAGGAGTTTGATCTTGTTGTTTTTGTTTCTTTGGTTGGTTTTTGGAGGGGAAACTGGGAAAGGAGAAATTTACATGTAAATAAAGAAAATACCTAATTAAAAAAAAAAATAGAAATAACTCTACTCAGTGTTGATTTCTTTCCTGAAGGCAGGCTTTCTTCTTTGGTTCAAACCTCATCTCTACCAATACTCATTAACATTTCAAAACATATTAGCATAATATTAAATTTGTATTAAATATACTATAACATATTAGTATATGTTAACATATAATCCATTTTATGTGTAGTATGTTATATATAAAATATATACTATATATGTGCTACTATAGGCTAATATCTTATAATTATATATAATATGGATAATTATATATGTGCAATAAATTTAATATAGATTTTATATGATAATATATAATACACATTAGAATATATAATGTATTTGCATATTAGCATAATATTAAATTAGTATTAGAAAGTCAACACATATTAGCATATTCAAAGCAAATAACCTAGAATATTAAAAAGTCATTGCAACCTCTATTCTCATCTCAAGACAACTTATTGAGAGTCTGCCAAATGCACATGGCATAATAATTTGATCTGCACACCGAAAACTCCCCTTGATTTTAATGTGATTAATCAATTATTTAGAATGTTTTAAGAATGTCAGATGTAAGTCCAAACTCCAGTCACATGAAGAGAATAGTTTTTAGTCACTTGTCCATCGGGCGAGCCAAGAAGATAGTAAATATTTATAGGTTTATTCCAGGGCACGGACTAACAGGGCCTGCATGGCCTCTGAGTGAAAATAAACAAGAGTCTCCCACAGTGGAAGCCTGGCCAACTTCATGGCCAACTTCTCCTCCTGCCCTTCACAGGGATTATACCCTGATCATCTCCAACCACATTTTGATGGACCCGCTGTTAAGTTGTAATAAGTATTTTCGAGGGAACAGGAATTGTTTTCTTTCCTCTTGACCGCATGTTTAGATTGGAGGAGCCTTGTGTTCACGCTGTCTTTTGCCTCTTAGTTTGCTTATCCCATCTCAATAGGCAGCCACAGTGTTTGCTTTTGATCATTAAGCATTTGAACATCATGCAAAGTACTATAACAGAAAAGTATTTAAACAGTAGAGGATGTAAACCTGTCCAAGAATTTCATCTGAAACCAAACATCTAACTTTTGGGAGACAGGACATTGACAGATGACGGCTCTTAGGTTTCTCAGAACTCACACAGTTTGATTTCCAGTTTGAATACTTCATTGCTTATATTGATGTCATATCTTAGGCCTGAAGAGATGGCTTAGTGTGTAAAATGCTCCCTGTATGTACATGAAGATTTGCATTTGTTTCCTTAGCAACCACATAGAAAGCCACACATAGCAACAAATGACTGCATTTGTTCTGGAGAATGGGGACAGTGAGATCGAAGGTATTTTCTGGGCTTGTTCATCGGTGAGCTTCAGATTCCATGAGAGAACCTGTTGTAAAGGAAGGTGCTGATTGATAGAGGGAGGAACCAACATTGACCTCTGACCTCCACGGAAGCATGGATGTATGTGTACACCTCCACACATGGACATACACACATATCACACATATATGTGTGTGTGTGTGTGTGTGTGTGTGTGTGTACTCACACACATATATATAAAATAACTATTTTTAAAAATATGCTTAGACTTATCTAACCAAATGCTCTGTGGGCTCATTTTATTGTTTAAATGTTTATGTGAGTCCTGATTAGCACTACCAACTTACAGCTGCCCATGATCTTAAAATTTACCCATCTAGTCCAAACTGCTCCATCTTCAAAGTAGAAAACAGAGGATCAGGAAAGTTAGCAAGAGACAGAACCATGCATAGCTGGTAATTATATGGCATGTTTTTCTGAGGGTAGATTCTAGTTTCTAATAGTTTTTCATCTTAATAAACTTATTTTTTACTAACCATTTGGAGACCTATCTTCTGAAGCCCACAGGAGTCTTGAACTTGCTATGTAGACAAGGATGAACTAAATCTTGTGCTTTTCTTGCTTCTACCTCCCAAGTGCAGCAATTACAAGCACTGGTGTGGTGCTCAGTTTATGTAGCACTACTAATCAAACCCATGTTGTGTACAGCAGGCAAGCCCCATACTAACTGAGCTACACCAATGGTCCATTTTTAACTTCCTTTCGGTCCCATTGAGAATCTGTTGAAAATCTTGGAACGTCTTGAGAGAAAAACTCACATACAACTAATTTAAGAGAACCTACAACTCCTGAACCTATAACTCCAGATTCATTTATGGGTAAACTTGCAACTGTTTATCATAACAAGGGATATTTTTTCATGTGGAGTTCTATTATATTTTTTCTTTGTTCTTTGGATTTGCAGACAGGTTTACAATGAAAGATGATCATATAATGCTCACCCTTCCTCTTCCAACTCTTCCCATATCCTTGCAACATGTTCCTTCCAAATTTAATATATTTTTGTGATTTTCCTCTTTGATAGCTCACTAAGTCCAATTAGTGCTACCTATGTGTGCATAGGTATGGGAACACCCACGGGAGCATGGGAACCTACCAGTGTAAAGTCTTCAGAAAAGAATGATTCTCCCCAGGTAGCTATAACCTGCCAGTAGCTGTTCACCAAAGGATAGGGTAGGAGAGAATCTCTCTGAATTTTTACTGCCTTGATAGCCAGGTACTATCCAGAGGATCCCATTTCCTATTTAAGGTTGAACACTCAGTCTCTTATTCCCAATCTTTAAAAATTATGTTTTCCTGTACTGATTGTGGCATATCACAAAAATGAAGTTTATCTGGTCAAGGCTGAGAGCAGTCCACTTTGTTTACATATGGGTATAAACATACATGTTTAGAAAGCAATTTGGCAAAGTGATTATTTTTTTAAAAAAAAAAAAAAAACAATAGCAGGTCCTACCCTGGAGAACCTATAACTTCTACAACCGTGGGCTCTTGACCAGGATTATATACTAGCAGGCATGACACTTCCCTCCATGGTTCAGGCCTCAAGGAAGGCCATTAGGAACCCTATAATAGTCACACTGCTGTTGCTCTGTAACTATCTCTTTCCTGGTAAGAGAAGACTGTGGCATTCAGGGTCCAGCATATCTTTTATCCCCTGCAGACTTTATAATACCTCTGGCACTTTGAAAACGAGCTAATAATAGAGGAGAGAATTTCTTGGTTGGTTGAGATTGATTTCTCTATGCCCTGTTACCAAAGTATGTGGTGACTTTGGGAATAGGATCATGCCATGTAGTTATAGTGTATATAACCAAGTGCAATGACTATAGAGTGCGTTGTTTTGGAGACCTATGGGGTCTCCTTGACCAATATGGCATTAGGAGGTATCCCACAACTCGAATCACAAGTTGCAAGATAGATAGGAATTAACTGAGGAAAAGAAAACGTACCTCAGCGACATCTGCTGGTAGCATGTGCCAGTCACTATTGATAGCATGTGCCAGTCGCTATTGGTAGCTGAGACAGGACTATAGTTTGAATCTTCCAGTCCAAGACCAGCCCGGGAGACACAGAAAGACCATGAATCTTAAAAGAGAAGAGGATGAGAAGGAAAGAAGGAAGGAAGATGGGGAAGAAGGAAAACATGAAGGGACTTTCTGCCTGTTTCCACCGAAGATAGTTTTCTGCTCTTTCTTCCTAAAAACAGAAGCCCTGGGACTTTATCCTGCTTCTGCCATTGTACTTTCTGTGCCCTTTGTGATGAGAATATCAACCATTTGTTTCTTGTGTCTCCTTCCTAAGAAATGGTTAAAGGATCCACTTTCAAATTCTCTTTGTTACTTTATAATAAAAAAAATTAACAAACTGCTCTTTGTTAAGTGTACTTAGTTGTCTCATGCAGACCAGGGGACAAGGACACCTCAAAGCTGAGCAGTCCTGCTTTCTGATATTTAAAGCTTTTTTTTTTTTTTTCACTTAAGTCTGGAGCTTTAAGATTCCTAAAGGCTTCCTCTTTCTCTGAAAACTTGAAAATCCATACTTTGACAAAAGTATCAGATTCCTCAGAGGAATACTGAAGCCTATTGTGAGGGATAATCTTTTTAGGGGACTCAACGTTCAGTATCCTTCGACTTTAAATGGGATATTGTGGGGTTGGGGTCACTTCAATTCAAGAAAGCCACAGGAGTTAAAGTCCAGTGTTAGTGCCACTTCCTCCTTGTAAGCTTAGTACTTGCAGTGGCTTTCAGGCAGCTCGCTATGGGGTTATTGTTTATATTACTTAGACAACGGGATGTTTCAAAGTTAATAGCGCAATTCCAATGCAGTGCACAAATGAGAAGACTATGTCCAGGTTCTGTGGTTTTGAACTCTTCTATGCCCATGGGCTAAGGCTAGATCTGCTTCAAATAATCTATAGGCATTCAGAATGATACTTTTCACACTCCCTTAGGACAATAACTCGTCTGACTTGATTTAAAATTTAGCAGCACTCAGGTTATCTTGTTATCATCTTACCCAACGTATTTATTTTCCAGCAGTTGTTTAGAGTGAATTCTTATACATTGAGCTCTCTCTTTCCTCTTAATGAAAAAAAAAGCAGCTGTTAAAAAACACTCATGATCATATTTGTCTGTTCAGAAACTATACTGCCCCCGAATAGCCAGCTCTTTACCATATGAAGAGAGAGGTGGAGAGAGCATGGCTTTGGCCCAGTGCCTTCCCTTTCAAGCCAATGGTATAGTCTCTAGTGGTAAGTCCAGAAGTTAGAAGAATGCTGTGGATGTGAGGAAAAGAAGCTGCGGTCTCAATAAAGAGCGGTCTCTGTTTATTAGTTAGGATTTGTATCCTTCCAAAATAAGGGTGCATAGCACTCCAGGCAGTTTCCAAAAGTCACAATAATTTATTTTTAAGGCCACACTGGTGGGCTGGGGTGTTTTCCTCTTTATACTGAGTCCATTCCTGAATCTACACGTGGCTTTGGTATATTCAGCTCACTGGGGTGAGGTTGAACAGTTCTACTGTAAGGCGTAGGTCTGTGTGTGTGTGTCCCAAAGCTGCTAGGAAGCTTGACTACTAGGTTGGTTCTTCTGATACCATCACAAAAGCCTGAGAAGGCATTTTGAACAATATCAGGGCTTTTTCAGTCCCTGCTTTGTGTGGGGCCTATCAATTTCCCAAGGAAGGAAAAAAAGGCACAAGATCATGTAAATGGGAAACAATGGCTCCCTTCCAGACGTATTTAAGACTGAAGGGAAGTTTTTGAAAAATTGCATCTTTCACACTTTCCTAAGTTTAAATCCTGATTGAAGACATTTTTGCCTGTGGCCATAGTAACTGGATGCAGTCTCTCCAATGAAATTGCATACTTGGCCCTACTGTGGAAGCTGGGTAAAGTGGGAAACGGCTTGATGACATCGAGAAAGAACAAAAGGAACCAGGAGTGGATGGGGTCAAAATCCCAGAGTTGGAGAACCACCAAGCTGAGTGCTACCATTACCTTTGGTTTTTGATTAGATCTCTTCCTTCCTTGCAGTAAAAGACACCTACCCAGGGGATCCTGGAAGTCTTCCTGTGGAGGAGACACAGGGCAGAGACCAGCTCTTCAAACACATCTCTTTCTAATAAATCATATCTCAGGTAGAAGGCAATAGAAATTTAGAAGTTTGAGCCTGATATTCTATACATAAGGTTTCTTGGCAGTTTTGTTAGCATGCACCTAGGTGGGACAATAGATTTGTGGGGGAGGGGGGTCAGAGGAAGGCTGAAATGCTGGAAAGATCTGAGGACAAGTTCAGAGAATGCCAAAGCAGAAAACCTGCTTAAATACTTAAAGTCTTCCACTAAATCCCCTGGTACACAACTAGGAAAATCCATGGAGAGTCCAAAATTAAGCCGTCTGATTCTAAATGGTCCAGGAGTTTAGGATGGCATCCAAACAGGAATTAGAATATCAGTAAATGAAGAATTGCTTCGTGGCTGGTGATACGTTTCAGGGCGCAATGTTTGTTTAACATGATCAAGGCCCTTGAAAGGAAAGAGAGAATAGAACTGGATAAGGAGGGAGATGGAAAACAGGGAGAAAAGAAATGAGAAATAGTAAGAACAAATACTCTATTACACACAAATAAGCTAAGAACGAAGAGTAAATGAATTCTTTGCTCAGGAAAGCATTCTTGAGTGCAGTAATAAAACTGACAGTAGACCGTGATGAAAACAAACGATACAGAAAGCCAATAAAGCCCAAATGACTTGAAATTCCAATAGGATATATAATCATGTGATTATACTTTCAAAGAAAAAACTTACATCGTGTTTATGCAAATCCTGTGCATACATAAACAGATTTTTTATCACGGAAGACAGACCGTCTTGGGGGTTTTAGGCCATGCTCAACTGGCCTTGTTACCCTGGCTATGTAATACAATAGACACCATAGTGGATGGGTGTGGTGGAGGCGTCTGTTCACCTCATGGCAGCCAGGGAGCAAAAGAGAAGGTTGTGGGAAAAGACATGGGGCTGGTCCTGGATGTCCCCATTCAAGTGTCTACTCCTGATAACATACCTTGCCCTATTGGGTCCACCTCCTAATAGCACCATGAGTTGGGAGCCAAGCCTCGACACACAGATTACCAGGAAACATTTTAGATCCAAAGTGCGGCAGACACTGTCAACATATCTTTTCAAAGATGCAACCAACTTACATGCCTGTAGTGGGTGGGCCATGGGCACTTCTCCACCGAAGCTGGCACCTGCTGCTGGACCATCATTCTAGCTACCAGGGCAGACAAGTGGTGTATCTGCATTAAAATGGTCCCTTGCTTTATCTTGGTGAGTAATGACACCCTGTCCTTTGTGGACATGATTCCCAAGAGCATCTGCTTATGTGAAATGGCCATTTAAATTCTCTCTCTGGTTTTCTATCTGATTCTGTTTTCTTATTCTTTGTCAGTTTTCCCAGAATGTAGTCTTCCCACATGTGCCTCTGTGGATATCCTCCCTTATAGATATATTTCTTGATTGATCATAGTCTGAACATGAAAGTTTGGTTTGCTGTTTAGGCATAACTGGAATTATCAATGAGTGGGGTTGCCGTCTGACTAACCCACGTAATCCCCAGATACAGATGAACGCAGGTGGTGGCAATGACCTTCATGTAGAAAGAAAATCCATGATAAGTGGCAGGAGCAATTAATGACTGAAGCCTTCCTTAGAAGAGTTGATCATGGTACTAAAGGGTTCGTGCTTTACAGTAAGCATACCACTGTCCTTTGAAACCAAGGGAATCATTAGTGGATGCCTGCATTGTTCATTCACCTTTAAGAAAAGCAGGTCACACTTGATCTGGCTTTGATAGGCTACCGAGGGCCAGGGATTCCTGAGTGCAGGTCCTGTGTCCATCCTCTAAAGAAAGCAGAAAGCAAAAGACCTCTTCACCACACCAAGGACAGTCAATGCAGTAAAGATACTCTCCGCGTGTATTGGAATGAAACAAATCCAAAAGGTCTGGGTTCTGAAGGTGGTGGAAACACTCAGAATTCAGACCACACATTTGTCTCTTAGGAGATATGAGATATTAAATTTCTCTCCACTTCAAATCTAATATGTCTTCATCTGGCACAAAGAGAAAAGACTGGGCAATACCTTGGTTGGCAGTCAGTATAGGCACGTGACTCGGACAACCTCCTTTCGCTTTCCTGCCAAACCACTTAGAGTTTATATGTTCTTTGCAAGCCATATAGGATATCTGCTATCCAGATCTACCATCGAACTGCTATTTAGCCTTTGGCCTCCATTTTCACTCTAAAACATCAAGGACTTGGAAAGAAGGCTTTGGGTCTTGGTTTTCATGCAGAATCTATACTCTCAGAACGATAGTCTCTCTTCACTTTCTGCTCTATTAGCTATTCTGGATATATGTGTGGACCTATAAATGCTAAACATTCAGACTTGGGTTCCTGTCTCCTGTCACAACACCACCAGGAGCTGGCAAGGGATAGCTGGACTGTTTGGAAACCTTTTGACCTGGCCTTGTTGATTTGGCAACTTAAGAGAACTCAGACCAAGCTGAGTGAAGAACTGAACGAAGAGGCCATTTTACAGAACGTCTCTCTGCCTGTCACTTAGGACTTCAATAGATCAAAAGGAATTTTACTAACAAACATTATGAGGGTTCCAGCAATTTCTATTCTAAGGCTCAGGCAGCTGATGCCAGCATAATCTTATTTATTCCTTGGTTTTCCAAGGTCAGGACCCACTGCTGTGTGGTAGTGGGTTTTGATGAATTTCTGCATTATGGTCTTCCGTATGAACAGCTCCTAGCAGAACAACAGGAAAGTGACAACGAGTAGTATGTGGGGTATAAACCAAGTGGTTCTGCAGGCTCTTGATAATTTGCCATGAAATTCTTATTTAGCAAATCCTGGAAGCAGGCTGGAAGTGCAACCTGCATTTTGTATTTGTCAAAGAAAGAAAGGTTTGGTATCTCCACCTCTTCTTCATGGATTCCCCATCTGGGAAACGAATTCCATGCTTTTCTATGACTCCTTGTTGTAAGCCACTCTGTTCTTTCAATTCAGACCTCCATCTCAACACTGGAACTCACTGGCTGCAGAAATGCTCTTAAACATGTTTTCTTCTTGTACCTCTGGAATGTGACCAGACCATTAGGCCATTCCTGGTCAAAATATGATTGAGAAACAGTTGTTTGAGAGGTAGGGAGATAAATGACACCATCATGTATTACTTTTCTGAGATCTTAATGGTTTGAAAAAAATGCTACTGGTTAGTAGAAACACAATAAAAATATTAATATGCTTAATTGGCAGTTCACAGTGGAAGAAATTTAGAATGTACTGCTTCCTGGTATGTCACACTCTCCACTTAGCTATTTTATTTCCGTGTATTTTTCTTGGAGGCAGGCTGGAGGGCATCAATCCACTACTAATATTTCCTTAGGACAGAGCTGACCTTCTTTTACTAATAGCCTCACCTCTCTTTACCTGTTCAGTAATTTACAAAACTGACTCAAAGGCAAAAAAGAAAGCAAATCATTGGATGCAGGATTACTAATATGTTATCCGTGCAAAATGAGCATCAGTGACGTTTCACAAACCAGGCCAAAGGCAAGTCATGCACAGATGCATGCACACACCGTTACAATTCTTGTGGACAAAGACAGTCTGCTTTCTGTGGATTCTCAGAGCAATGCTCTGCTCCTACAGATAAAGAAGCACTCAGGTGCTTTTTCTTCAAACAAGCGCAGCTTCTGAGATTTATTACATAATGCAAATATTATACAAGATACAATAATATGTAAATATACTAATACTCTTATATATTACATATAATTATAATTATATGTTATATAATAACATATAATGTAAATAGTTGTGTGTTGCAATTTTAGGTTTTTGCTTTGTACCTCCTGCCATTTATTTCTACTCTCTAAATCATTCAAAGAAAAGAGATTGTGTTGTTCTACATTTTGTGTGTTTTTATTTTATTCTTGTTTGTGTCTGGGTGTCCTTGAGAAAAGCAGGGCTCTATGTCTGGCTTCTCATCTCTTTCCTCTGGTCGGCAGCACAGTGTCAGCTGTCCCAAGTGGTATGTGATTCTCCCTTTTACTCAACTGTTATCTGTTTCTGGGAAGCCTTAAAAAATATTCCATTTTTTTCCTTCACTCTAAAACGTACACAGCATCCCAGCCCAGAGGAATTTGTACAAATCATGTGTTCTCCGGGGGATTTTGAGCTGGTACACTCTCGGAAGCCCATCTTATTCTGCTTTGCATCGTCCTGATCTCATATACAATAGTGAATTCATGCTTATTTTAAAAGCTATCTGTCTTTGTAACTCACTTCTACAAGAGAAGCAAAATACCTTTAATACATAGCGAACATTAAACGCGTAGAGAATTTGTTCCCCATCTCCAGGGAACTTTTAGGATGTCTGTGTTTCAAGACTAGTGAGATGATTCAGTTCATAGAGTGTTTTGCCATTCGACATGAAGACCTTAGCCCTGCTCAGCACCCAAATAAAGTCGCAGGCATTGGTGACACTCATCAGCAACCCTCGTGGCAAGGTGGACCCCGGGGTGTGCTGGGTGTAAGAAATAGATCATGAGGTCTGCTGCCTAGGCCTTCAGTTAAGTCAGTGAGCTGCGAAAAGACAAAAAAGAAAGGTTAGTATCATGAGACTCTCCAAGCATCGTGTAGCTTGACGGTCTTCCTGAAATGTATATACCGTTGAGTTGAGGACAGCAGGCAAGGGCCTTGCCTGGGGACTCATTTCCCAATAGCTGGACTTCAGCACAGTGGACTGAGATAAAATTCAAAGTTTGCCAGTTGGATTTTTTTCAAAGTGCTTTTAAAATATTTTGAAAGACTGCTAAGGAACATCTCTCAGAGATTTGATTTTTTTTTTTTTTGCTCACTTTGCCAATTGATTCACATTTTCACTATTTCATCATTTTGTATTAGGATAGATAGGAACCGGTTACTTAATCAGTTACTATCTGTTGCTGAGAAACTAGAAATTTAGCCAAATGGTCCAAACCAGAAATGATGCAGGGGAGGAAAATGTTCTTCTTCTTATCCAACTTCTATTAAAATGTGAAGTAACTGTGGATATCCTCATTGCACTTCATTTTGCAAAGGTATTTGGGAGTGTTTTTTTTTTTTTCCTTTCACGACTCTATTTTAACACTTTGAATGAATCAGACATTAGAAAGTCCATCGTCTGAGTTTCGTACTGTGATTGCACTATCTATGTGATAAGATCACCTGAGACAGTCAGGGTCAATTGTATAGGAAAGTCTGAACTTCAAGTTAGTGAACCAGATGGGAAGATGTGGTAGTTCCAAATGCATTCATGCACCGAAGGTATTTTTACATATTTTGAATTCAAAGAGGTGGTGTTACAACCTGTAATCCTAATTTCCTACATGGTCTGTCTATTGTAGAAATTTTAAGTTTAGATAACAGCTTTGGAGGACCTCATTGAAACCGAATGCCTGGCTGAGGCACAATTTGATAGTTTTAAAAAATAAACTGGACTGTCTAAATTCAGAAAAAAAAAAAACCCTTTACCTTCCAGATTTTAGCACAGAGGAGAAAAGATTCAAGTTATCTAATGACCCAAAAGATAGGAGAAACCATCCCATGTCACACGCACTGTTCTTACTGTCACTTGAACTACAAAGCTAATCAGATCTCCAAATCCCAACATCACCAACAGCGCTCATAGCTTACCAACTTCAACACAGATAAATGGCCCCATTAACGTCAGGGCAGTTGTGTTTGTCCGGGGAATAGACGTCTGTATTTTAAATTGCATTATCCAGCTTATCCAAGGGATAAGAGATGTTTACTTTCACAGATTCCAGGCTTCTGAGCTGAGTTAAACAGGACAAGTTTAAAGGCAGGGGCTCAGAGAAGTACATGGCATGTTGACAGCTCTGCTGTGGTCTGCAGAGACTGAGTTAGGAAAATCCAAGCTTATCTCTGAGCTCCTGGGCTGAGAGCTGGGGGCTCTCGGGCCTTCCTGCTAGCTGTGTCCTCCGTGTAGCTGCGGGTGTAAGATGGATTGTTAGAGGGAGTAGAAATACCCAGTGAAGAATTTGGCATTGGATGAGTATTCTCAGATGTATATCCAAGGAATGCTCAATAGCCCCTGAAGGCTGAGAAGTAAGACAGCAGGGCAGGCATCGAGTGTGGCCTTCTCCCATCACTGTTCAGACTCAGGTAGGGCTCAGCTTTCAGGAACAAACCTGTGTTCTTGTTGAGCCTCTTGTTGCTGATTTTATGTGCTATTTAGAGATAAAATGCTTCTTCCTTTCTAGATGGAGGAAAGGCAGAGACAGAAGAAGAGAAAGAAAACACAGAAATCTGACAAGTGAACTCCCCTTTCAACCTCCCTTCAGCCAGGCTGAATGTGACTTGGACATGATAAGCTTAGAGCATGTGGCAGCTGCTTGCTGCCATCTGCTGTACTCTCTGTTTCTAGCAAGCAGAGGGCCCTGGCTCCCCATAGAGAAAACAGAGAGGGAAATGGAGGTGTCAGAGAGGCTGTCCTAGGGGCCACAGCTTTCTGGCACATAGGAAATCTCCCAATATTGCACTTGTAGATTTTGACCACCTAGCTGCCATCCTGAGTAGACCAATGCCATGGTTTCAAGACTTAAATTATTTTTTCCTCCACACTCTGATTGTCTTTCATCTCATTTGTGGACAAGAGAGAGAGAAAAAAAAACTATACTGAGACAATTAGTTTTAAACAACTTAAATTTCTTGAGTGTGTAACACAAATGTTCTGTCAAATAGTATAAACCATAACTGTTGTTTGAGATTCTGGAAGGACAAGGAAAGCTATACCTAAAGATGGCGAAGACATCCTGAAGCCAGCATCACAGCATTCCCCCTCCCTTCTAATGGTCCCATTCCTTCATTTTCAGTCTTGCTCTGACTTCTTCAGTATATCTATCCCCATTGTATTGATTCACTTTCAGAGGCCCATTATAATGTGGTACTTCTAGTGCCAACCCTCAAACAAAATGAATGAGGTTCACTTGGGGCTCATCCAGTTCTTGGTTTAGAAGTTGTCTTCCTTGGTGTGACCCTCCTGTCTCTGAGGGCTGATTGTTCAGACCTCGCCTTGCCACAGATAACCACGCCTCTCTGCCCACCTCCTGCTAATTGTCACTCCTCTGTCCAAGTTGGAGTTACCCAGGAAGTCCTGCCTCCAGAGACTGAAGGAGAAGTTGCTGATTGTGCCAAGTTGCTGATGAACTTGGGGGAGGAGTTTTGCCTTTCCTATTCTACCTGGTTTCCCTCCTAACAAAGGGAATTGAATGAAAGATGGCTGATTGAAACATATCTGTGTTTGGCTAATTTTTACGAACCCTCCACATGGTTCCACTCTTCAACCTATCCTGTATTCTCTAGAGAAACCCAACAGGCAGGAGGACAACATTAATGACTTGCTGTGTAAGACATTAGTAGAGCTAACTTTACCAACAACAGCAAGTGAATGGAAGACAAAAAGTGACCTGCATTGCCAATGAGATGAACCCATGCTCAACCTTGATTCATTTCTATGGTCAACAACCAGGGGAAGTAAAAATCAAGTCTTCCCTTTGAACTTTAAAAGTCAGCAGGCAGGAGAACAAAGAAGCAATGGGCTCTAAAAGAAAATATTGCCTAAGCTACGTTTTTCAAAGGTCAGAAGCAGATCATGTTTTAACACCTGGACCTGGGATGTGCCAAGTATAGCCATCCAGCAGCCACAAGTACGAATGGGTTTTCTGGAATGGGTCAAGGTCCTGGAAAGCCATTTTGTGGAATAGTTGGGATAGGATGCTAAGGTATTGACTTAATTTGTGGGAACACTGGCATCTGCCAGTTTAATGAGGTTCTCATTATTCTGTGTTTTCACTGTTTCATTGTGCATCCAGAACTATTGAGTATTTTTGTTATAGGTCTCACACATTTAGACTATATGTGAGAGAGAAAGACAGGGGTTATTGTTATAAATTCTAGGTCTTTTTGCCTTATACTTAGCAAATATTTGATAAGTGTTCAATAAATAATTTGATTTTCCAGGCTTGCAATCTCAAACAATGTGGACAGAAGAGGCTTAAACATTGTTTATAGTGAGAAAGGATAGGTAAGAGTTACGCCAAGAACTGGGGCAGATAGCCTGTTTGACTGGTAGGATCTATGTCTCTTCATCCTTTGTTGTAGAATCACTGAATCCTTGGGCAGATAAACAATCTAGCCTAATGTCTCCTTTTTGCTGAAAAGGGAAGGGAGTGGTCAAATGATCTATTATTTCCCAAATGCCAAATATTATTGTTTCATGGTTATGCTCTGTGAAGGTTGAAACAAATACAAGATAAGTAAAAGCTGTATGTTTATAGTGATTTTTAAGTTCTTGCCTTGATTTATTGTTTATGTACATGTAAAGTATGATTGCAAATGAACACTAAGTTAGAGTAGTCAATTAAAATAGCAGCATTTATTATCACACCATTTGATGCCACCTATGAAGATATAAAATCATGATAGCATATTAATAATAGTAAATAATAATGGAAGAACAAGGAGGAGGAGGAGGAGGAGGAGGAGGAGGAGGAGGAAGAGAATGAGGAATAATTTCCTTTTATTGGTAGTTTACATCTTACCATGTGCCAGGCAGTTGTCTAAGTATTATCCATGTATTTATTTAGTCCTGCTAACAAATGCCCTGATATATATTCCTGAGAATACTGGGGCAAAAGGTTGGCCAGGATCACAACCTAGTAAAACTCAAGCTGATGAACTGGTCCAAACAATCTTACTCTGGATCCTGAATAATTATCTCCCACAATGTTTTTGGTCTTGGCTCAGACATAGTCCTTGCCATATAAATGAAAAAGCTGCCACGTAAACATGACAATACAGTACGGGCAACAGGTCCTGAAATGTGGCTGTTTGAGAAGTCAGAAGAATGAACAGGTGGACAATATTCATCAGGCTTCTAAGAGAAGTCAGGCACTGTGAGGGAATTATGTCTGCTCTTTCACCCATAGAACTCAGGATGAGAAGACCTGTCCCTTGACTACTCTTACTAGAAACCCCACTCTGTCTTCCTCTATGCCCTCTTCTATTTAACCATTGGTGGTGCAGAATATATCGCTAAATGTCATAGATCCAGGAGACTTGCTCATTTCTCACTTTCTGTCACACAGACTCATGATCATTGGTGAGGAGTTCTAACGCCCAGAAAGAAGTAGGAGATTGGAGTATTTCCACATTCCAGCAAATTATGAATTCATCAACTATGATGATTAAGTTGTATTAAGTTTTATTTCCATAATTACAAGTCAATTATCTTAAGATTTTACTATCTATAATTTTGGGCTAAACAATCGATTACACGATCTCTCAGCTTAGAAGTAAATCAGCACTGAGCTGAAGATAGTTCCACAAGTGGTAACATGATTTTTACTTTCCAGGGCCCATCATAGACATCAAATCCTTAGATGTTCAAGCCACATATGTAAAATAATACAATGTTTGCATGTACTATTCACATTCCATCTGAGTTAAGTTTCTATTTCTGTGACAAAACATCATTACCAAGAGCAACTTGGGGACAAAGGCTAACTTTCCAGAAACTACACTGTTTGAGAAAACTGCTTCTCCCTCCCTCCCTCTCCTAGATGTTCATACCACCTTGGTTAGGGGTGTAATTGCACCCTCTTCTCCAATCTGAGATTTCATCTGACTTGTCTTATGCGCCTGGTCACCACCACTGTGGGTTCACCTGTGCAGCTTCCCTGATGTGTCCTGGAGACTCGGTTTCTGTGTAGGCATTGGCCACTTCTTGCTCTTACTCTTTTCAGCTTTTTCTTCCCTAATGATTCTTGAGCCTTGGGAGGAGGAGGAGGCGTGATATATGTTTTTCTGATTGCCAATAAAAAAACAGTTCTTCAACATTAGAGTCAAGTAAAAAGTAAAATAAACATTCATAGAACAAATAATCATATCCTCTATGTTCTTTGGTGAATATTTTAATATATCTTATTTGTCGCATTTTTGTTTCCCCATATATCTATTCACCTATTAAAACTTCATTGCTAAATTAGACTAAATTCTTTTTTGTGCCAATCTTAAAACAAAAAATAATAAGAGGTATGTTTCTATCTAGAAGTAGACCAGAAAATGATAAATTTTTACTCAACTGCTACAATTTTATAGAAACTATCACTAACAACAAAGACAAATTACAATCACAGAAGTTAATTATATTATAAAACTAAAGTTTGGCAAACAAAGCACAATGCGCACATGTGTCTTATTTTTCTAATTTTAAAATAAAGCTAATTAATGACACACTCTATATTCTATAAATATTATTTCCAAAAAAAGTAATTTTGTGGGAGCTGAAAATCCCATCTTCCAAATGACATATTTTGACACTTACATAATTCAAATATTGGATGAAAATATCTTTAGAAGAAAGTCTTCCTCTGCCAATTTCCATGTCCAAAGGATCTTCCTTTTCAATGATTCATCTACTAAAACTGGTTGAAATGAATTCTGTTGATGAAAATACCAAGGGCCATTGTATTAAGGCATGATGAACCATGACAGTTCTCAGCATTCCATATGCTTCTTTCAATCTTTGTATCCTAACTCTACCTTTGGAGTCAAGCATCTAAAAGCCCGTTTCATCATAGTTAATACTCTCTGTGCACAGGCTGTCTGTGCACTCTGCTTTTGTACAAACTCTGCCAGTTCAGTGATAGCCTCCATGATCTAAGCTCCTTTTCTAGCTGGTCTCAAGCTCACAGAATCCATTCCTTCTCATCGCAATATCACTGGGATGAACCCTTGCTTGTTGGCCTTGAACCTTCAGAAGTCTCTGTCACAGCAAAGTGCAATCAATCTCTGGTCCTCCCGAAATGCCAATCCAGCTCTCCTCCTCCTGTTCTTCAGCTCGCCTTCAGAGGAGAGTTCTTTAGTTGTGGTAGAAACATGACAGAGTATTGAATCATTTATGGAAAGATGTTTATGGTATCTTTTAGTCTTAGACACTGTCTTTTTTAAAAGTGGGATTACAGCAAAATGAGAAGTGTCACTTCCTCTGTTGATCTTGCTTTCTTCCAAAGGGAAAGTTTATAATGAGAGCATAAGCAATGGTTAATATGACTTCTGGTAGCAGCAAATGCCATGAGGAGGATATGGCAGTGAGATGGAGGGGACATCCTGGGGTATGAGAAGCCCCATGTGTGAGGCATGCATGCTTTTAGTGAGGTGATGAAAAGTGCAGTTGTGAGAAGTTTTATGAAATGCAAACAGTTATTTTGTCTTCATCTCATTTGTTCTGTTGAGGATATAGCTATTGGCAGGTGGGTCTTGGAGAAGTGATGAGGGCACTTAAGTCATAGAGAGAGGGTTTCCTTAGATAATAGCATTGGCCCTGTTCCACACTATGGTAATAAAGAAGGCTATGGGTACTGATTCCAGTGCCTAATAGAGCTGTGTACTGTTAACAAGCAAGGCATTCTAGGCAAAGCATAAATGTTGGCCAACATCTGATAGTAAGGGGGTTGTCTAGGGAATGGATATTTCTCAGTTGAGGATATGGAGTAACTAAATATTTGGGAGGTGTAGAAAAGTGTAACTGTAGAGAAAAGGACTAACCAGGGTAAAAGGTGTTTGTGAAGGAATGGCTGATGTTCTGGGTCACAGTCATCAATGGGTTGATGAGGAAGGTTTGTGTTCAAGATGGCAAACTGTTTACATACCATGGACTAATTGACTGTGTCATGGGGTTTTGGGGGATTTTTAAACCATGGTGAGCAAATGGCCAGAGATGGGGATGGAGTTTTCATAGAAAGACAGAAGGAGAATAAGTCAAACAGATGGGAAGTGACATTCAGACATAGGACATTGCAAATGGAGGAGTCTACATGGCAACTAAATAATAGCATAGCAACAGTAGTGGTTCCCAAGTACCTTGTACTAGAGAGCTCTAACCATGAACTCATTCACACTGCCAAACAGTTCTCAGTCAGGAGTCACCAATGTGCTCACTTCTTAGGAGAAATTGCTGAGTGAGCTGTTAACTCAGGTGTTTTGTCACTAAGATAGAAAGTATTGGGGATATTTTAGAAAATGAAAAATGACCTAGGGTGTGACAATAGGAGGCAGGACCAAGTCAGAGAAAATATTACTGAGATATATGAAAAGGACATGGGTAGAAGAAACCATGCAAATGGGTCTTCAAAATCATCAAGAATTATATAAGAAATCATAGCAGTAAAAGAAGCTGAGGAGAGCAGGCAGAAGAAAAGAAGAGAAAAGTTGATTTGGGTGTGCTAGTATATAGTAGGACAAATAAAAATGATAGTTATCTAATGGATGTTTTAAAAAGTAGGAAAAAAATTGTGAGATTTTCACCATAAAGAAATGACAAAAGTTCCTAGGGATAAATATGTTTCACCTGATACCCAGGATGGGTAGAAGGGGTCCATCTCCTCAAAGGAGAAGGATGTGGGGGGTAGAAGTAGGGGAAGAATCTGTGTGAAGGGGGGACTGGAAGAAGGGGGTGATATTGGGATGTAAAGGGAATACATATATAAATTAATGAAAAATGTTTCTCTTGACTTGAACAATATACAATCTGTGTATCTGCCACACTATATTCTAAACACACACATACACACACAATTATTGTGTGTGTATATACCAAACTGTCTTAAACAAACATATTCAACTGTTATGTGCCTGCATGTGTGCCAATTAAAAATATTTTTAAAAGGTTACACATTTGAAGGCAATTAATGTGTAGGCCTTAAAAAGAATGAAAAGAGCTGAAAACTGACATTTTTTGATATTGATAACAACTAACCAGAATGTTGACAGGTGATAACAACAGAAGTGGCAATTATTAATGACTTCATGTTCTAGTTGGAAGTCACAGTACAATTGGTCTATATGTACCAATGAGGAGAGAGGGAAGCCTGTTTCAGGGACCTCACATATTTGCAGATATGGGAGCATGGTCAGTTTCCTCTTGAAAAGAACATGGAGGGAAGGGACCGAAGAACAATTGGACAGGGGCTAGTAGAAGAAATAAAAGAACATCCAGAAAAGAGTCTCAGAATATTAGAAATTCTACAGGGCACCAACAAAAGACTTAGGAAGATGGCTGAAGGATCAATTGTGTAAGCTTAGCTGTGTGTGGACCAACCAAGGTATGAATGTGTGTCTATGATCCATGAATAAAAACTGAATGGATGAGATAGAGTAGAAAAAGTTGAAGAGATGGGGAGAATCATGGGTGTAGAGTAAATACTCAAATGGAGATGAGGGACCAGGTCTTACTCTAGTGTTAGATTCTGAGAATTAGTCTAGGTTCTATCCTAGACCACATGGTTGGCTTTGTGTGAGACATTGGAAGTGTTTTCTAACTTGTAAACTTCCTAATAGCACTTGGGTTTTCTACACATAATTAGACAATAGCTATTACACTATGATAAGGGGCCACCATAGATTAGTCACTCTAACAAAACCAACTGTGGTTGTAATGGCAAGGGTAAGGATGATGCATGACATAATAGTCTAAAAACGGCTTCATTATCTCTTTATTTTCTGCCACTTTTCCAGGTGTTCTATCATGTTCCCCTGTGACTAGCAGAGAAGAGATGTTCATAGGCCAGCTTGGGATGTGGCCTTCAGCCATGTGCACCTGTGTTCTTTCTGAAACGCAAATATTTTGTGTTCATTCCAGCTAGGCGACAATTTTTCCTCAGATCATAACAGGATGCCATCTTGGAATTGTTCTGGCAGCCATGCAAACTAAAGAAGAAAAACAAGTTGGGAAGGAAAGGTTTTATTTGGCTTACCCTTCCATACCACTGTTTATCATCAAAGGAAGTCAAGTCAAGAATTCAGGAAAAACAGTATTAGCTAGGTCTATAGGACAGAACATACACTGCATATAAGCCTGTGCTTCTCTTGGCCTTCCCACCTCAGCGTATCTTCTTATCACTCCATGGTCTCTCACTTTCTGAACTTAGTTTGCTATCAAGTCTGGCATGTTACATTCCAATGGACACAAGCAAACACTACAAAAGAGGCTGGCTTCTGACACAGTAAGGGATCTAGGATCCCGTCCTAGGGAAGCTAAGGTAGAAAAGGGATATGTGTTCAAGGCTGAGGCCAGCCTGGGCCACAAAGGAAACTCAAGGGAAACTGAGTGGGCTGGACTTTCAGAAACCTCTAATGATTTCAAGGACTTCCCAAGTTGGATACAAAAGACCAAGTTATAATGAACTTGGCCAAAACCAGAGTTTATTCAATGAAGCTTCCCTTCGTGGAGATGATGAAGAAAAGAAAACCAAACACTTGACAAAGATATCGCTATTGCCCAAACCAGCCACCCAATTATAATACCTACAAATGTTGGCATGTGACAGAATTTCAGCCAACAATAAATAATAACTGCATATTTGTGAAAAGTGTCAGCCAGTTTCTTCATAGCATGTGGAAAATGAAGCTCCTTAGGACAGTGTCTATGGGATCTTTTCCAGTGTCCTTAGAATGTCCCTTCCCTTTGGCATAAGCCACTCTCTCTGTTCATCCTGCAATAAAATCACAGAGGTTAATACAACATGCATTTCTCCATTCAGGGTTTCTGAAAATCCCACATTTCCCCCTATTAACCGCCATCCTTTCCCCATTCCTATGCCCAGTCCTTTAGGTAGAACAGCAAGAACTTTATACTAGTGCTGTGTATTAGCTTATGAAAGAAAGCAGTTGGCCAAGAGGAAGAATGGAACTCCCCCCACCCCAAGGATACCAGGAAACACCTAGTACATAAAAGACCAGGCAAGTGCTATGCAAATGAGTCAGAGAACCCATACTGTGAAGATGACTTCTAAAAGTCTCAGTCTTCAGGAGGTGAGTCATTGAGTTTCTAACCTTTCTTCTGTATTGATGTGCTTCCTGTTTTTGCTTGAACTATCTCTGCTTTGTCTAACTAATGATATCCATGCATCCATATCTACTGCTTGTTCTAGAACATAAAACTAGAGTCCCAACAGGTGACCACTGAGCCACCAAACCTGGTCATATTACATAAAAGATTTCATTAGTTGTTGTAAGCCGTGTTGTGTCTTGAAATGTCACACTGAGCCCACCACTATGGTAATCGATATATATATATATATATATATATATATATATATATATATATATCAGTAAAACCATAAAATAATCATTAAAGAAACTTTGCTCTTTGCATAATTCTAGTTTCCAGAGAATTTTTTTTTCATCTTTAAGATCTATACTGACTACTTATGTACTGAGGAAATGGCCATTATAGGGTTTACAGTGGGAGAATTTTTAACTTGTTACAGGGATGTAAACATTACCAGAGTGGGCGCAGTACTCCAAATGGATAGACAATAAAGCAAAGACCATCAATGCAGGAAGAGAAAGGCAGAAAGTACACAGAAAATGTTCAGCTAAAGCGGAATTCTAGTTTGGAAGCCTTCTTCACAAAGGCAGACATTGAAAACAAGTTTGTAAATAGCTAAGTGTCCCATAGACACTGGCCGGCTCTGAACCTGGCTCTTTAGTGGCAACCTTGCATGTCAGTGAGGTCATAAGAAACTTAGGGCTGAAGACAGATGGCTTCTGAGGAAAATTACTTTGCTTCTTTCTTTTTTTCTGTGCCAGGATACCTTTTCAGGATGAAGATAGTTCACTAAAATGCTAGCTTTCCAAGCACATACAAGGTCATGCACTTAAAACTAAATCTCCAAGTCTCTGTCAAAATTTACAGCAAGGAGTCGGAGAGTAAGTGGGTGACTCCTATCTCCTACCCTTTCTCTCCTTTGGGCTGTTTACAAAGTTCTAATGCTCCCTCTTTTGTGGACTCCAGCGTCCCATTCAAGGGCATTTGACTGGAGTCTTTGGTGCAGGCTGAGAGGCAGCTATGAACAAGTGACTGTATGAAACTCTAGCAGTTCATTTAAGTCCTCACACGTAGTGGCTGAGTCCCGTCTCCACTGATAAGACAATGTATCTTCACAGGATTCAAATATTCCCAGAGTAAAGGCAACTAAGGCCTTTTCCAGTGGAAGCTGTCATTTGTTTTAAAGAACATTTTTCAATACCAGAACACATTTAAGAAAAGTCTCCTGCATCTTTCTTTGATGAGATCCCAAATTTAAATTTTAAAAAAGGGGCAGAGACGGTTTCTGAAGGACAAAGTTTCCATTCCTTCCTTTCCCAGACAGGCTCACTTAAACACCTTGCTCGTGGGTGCACCGGGCTTAACTTGCTGAAGTTCAGAATATAAAGTAAACAGCTATCCGTCTCGTCTCTGTCTCTGCCTTTTACCCTTCTTACTGTGGAAAGCTAAATAGCACATTCTTTCTCCCTAAACAGAAGCAGCAGAACATAGAAATTCTATGCAGTTTTGAAATAAATTACTGGATATAGAACTAACAATAACAGACCCTGAGCTCAGCCAACCAATCAAAAAGGCGTTTTGCACGATGAAAATGCAGGCGCAGCCAAATCCCAGATTTATAAGCAATAATATTTAGATGTGATTAGAATTTCCATCCCGTGAAATAGATCCCAGTCTGGGAGCTGTTATCTCCAGCCACTGCAGCTTTTTTTCAACAGTCTCTGCACATAGCTTTGCAGAGACAGGTTCTCATCGCCTTGAGCCTGAATTATTAGCTTGGCATTCCTCTCTGGGATCTCCTCTCCAGTCCTTCTTCACTTCCATTCTTATCTGACTGATCAGCACTCCACAGAGGCTGTCTTCTATGAAGTGCATCCAGCCTGAATGTCAAGACTCCTCACTCTCTCCCCACACACCATTGAGTATCTTCCCTGGTTTCCCGACCTCACCCTTTCCTGTCCTGGCACCAGTCCATTACCCCAATAGGGAGCCATCTTACCTACACCGTCTCACCTCCTAGACCTCCATTGTGCAGGTCTTACAGTTTTACAGAAATAGCACTTGCAAGCAGTTCTTACTACCCTGTGTTTTATCACCTCTTTTCCTCTTACATTTCAACCACCACAGACACTGTCTCTTCTCTGTACATTTTATGCTTATAGGTTTTTCACTGTAATTAGTGCTTAGGACTACTTTCCCCCTAATTGTGAAATGTGCCCTGTGGCATTCATTGGCTGAATGGCTCTGGCTCCACGGAGATCTACAAAGCCCTTATAATTCAGTAATTCCAGGTTATACTGTGCAAGCACATGGAACCCCGCAGATTAATTTTTCTCATCTTGCTTTTCCTATCATTCATTAAAATGAAGTTCTTTAAAACAATAAGTTAGCCGGGCAGTGGTGGCGCACACCTTTAATCCCAGCACTTGGGAGGCAGAGGCAGGCGAATTTCTGATTTCAAGGCCACCTTGGTCTGCAGAGTGAATTCCAGGACAGCCAGGGCTACACAGAGAAACCATGTCCCAAAAACAAACAAACAAACAAAAAAACCAAAAAAAAAAAAAAAAAAAAAAACAAAACAAAAAAGTAAAACAAACAAAAAAAGACAATCACTTGAAAACCAAAGAGGGCGTGGACTCTGTCCTAAGGTAAGCTAAGGTGTGTCTATTGAGAAGAACCACCAGTCTTGGTCTTTGGACATTCCCTTGGAGTAGAGTCCCTCTGCAGTAGCTCTGCCTCATTCCACTGTCCCTGTTATGCTCCTCTGGCCTTACCACTTTGCTTCCTGTTATAGCCCATGATACCCAGACTTCCTGTCTTTTTGTTTGATTTGTGTTGAGACAGCGTCTCAGTATTTAGCCCCAGCTAGCCTCAAACTCCTAACCTTCCTGCCTTTCCCTGCTCAGTGCTTGAATTATAGGCATGTCCCCTTTACCTGTAGGCCTCTGATTTGTGTCATCTCTTATCGGCAGATCTCTTGTATTTTAATATCCATTAACTCTTATAACACCAAGGGTAGACATCTGGCCTATGAGTTTTTTTGTTTTTGTTTTTCTTCCCCATAGAATTGAAAAAACAGAACAAAAAAACTAAGGTATGGTAGCAACAGGTGGTAATGCCAGTGTCTCTCTGCAGACATTCTTGATAAAGGAGAATGCAGTACATCTAGGCTTTTCAGTCCATCTCTGAATGGCTTGCATGATGTGAAGATCAACATGACATGCACTGGACAGTGTTGCATATTCCAAGAGTCCAGCACAGACTCAAACCACCCTGCCCATCTCCAGACCCTTGCTTCCTCCAATCATGGCCTACACTGTCCCACACTTTTACTCGATGACTAACCAGGAAGTCATCCTTATTTCCCAGCCTTCCTAGAAATCTGAGAGAGATGCATCCATAGTGGCAGGGCTGGTGACATCCTAAAGATCGACACATGCATCCTTGGGCTATCAGACTATTGATATAATGGACTGCCAGACATTATAACATCCCCAGGATATCCATGTCGAGGAGTTCTTTCCACTTGCGCCAGAAAGGCAGGTTGTTTTCTAGGGAGAGATTTCACAGGATGCTGACAACTTGCAGGGTAGGCAGGGAGCCGGGAGCTGAGAAGTGATGGGCAGGGCCACATCTCAAGAAGGACTTTGTAACAACATATACCTGGTGCATTCTAGTTGAAGCTCCTCACGGGACTCTGAAGATAGACTAAAGGACTCTCTGAACCTCTTTTCTCATGTGACCATATTGGCGCCATCACTTTCGTCTGCTCTTTATTGCTTGTCTCTTTCATTGCCATGTAGAGGATGGGTGGCCAAGTCTAGCTCATGAGAGCTGTCAAGGAGGAGGCTTTGATCCTAGCCACTGGCTAAAGAAGGTTCAACATCTTCTCTAGAAATCTCTTACATGGACCTTTGTGCAAACTGCTCTCTAACAATGCTTCTCCCATCAAAACTTGTTTCATTCTGCTCTTTCTCCGGGGCCAGTTTCTGAACCCAAAGCTGGCCGGCCAAGAAGTCACAGGTCACATAAAAGTGAGAACTTGTTCTCATGCAATCTTACCTCGTTATCGAATTGGTTAAGTTGGCCAGCTCTTTGTATTTCATACTATATTGTTTTGCTTATGTGTGAGTTAAATGCAGGACTTGTTTGCTCCACTTAGGGATCTGTTCACAGGACTGCAGGTTCAGGCTTAGATTATGGATATTTCCATCGAAGTCGATTCTGTAACATTCTGACAAACTGTTAAAAGCCACACCCTGTCCTAGCTGCTTTCAAATATATTTTTCACCTGAGTTCCCACTAATTGGGACCACATTTCCTCTTAATTATTTACACTGCACCATGTCTAGCAAACTGCCTCTCATATGGGAAGGTGATGATGATATCTTTTATTAAAGTGATGGGTAGGGAGGGTGATATATCTTATGAAAGCAAAAGTACCCGCACTGGGCACTGAAGCAAAGCTACAGAACATGTTTCCTAGCATGGAGAGGGGGGATGGGGAGAAAGGAAGAAGAAGAAGAAGAAGAAGAAGAAGAAGAAGAAGAAGAAGGAGGAGGAGGAGGAGGAGGAGGAGGAGGAGGAGGAGGAGGAGGAGGAGGAAGAAGAAGAAGAAGAAGAAGAAGAAGAAGAAGAAGAAGAAGAAGAAGAACAACAACAACAACAACAACAACAACAACAACAACAACAAGGAGAAGGA
>JADRCD010191696.1:0-16488 GCA_019843815.1 Montemys delectorum | reverse complement strand
GTGTGTGTGTGTGTGTGTGTGTGTGTGTGTGTGTGTGTATGTGTGTGTGTGTATATCCCAAGCTGGCCTCAAAGTCATTAAATCTTCCTGCCTATACTTTCTGATGCTAGCAAGCAAGTATGTCACGATGTCCAAATAAGGCCCACACTGAATTTTGGTGCTGAAGCCTGGGATTAAACCAGAGACCTTTTAAACAGGCCCATATTTTTGAGCCATCAATCATTGTTATTATTTTTTCTTGTTGAACTAGTCTCACTGTACAGCTCAGGTTGGCCTTGGATTCACATGGTAAGCCATGCTAACCTTAAGTGAGCAAGCGTCTAAAATGCTGAGATTTCAGACATGTGACAACATTATGTCCATGAGCTTGTCTCTCAAAGGATCAATTTTATTCAAGTGTTTACTCATTTGGGTTTTTCTTTTTTCTTTTCTTCTTCTTTTTTTTTTTTTTTTTAAGCTCAGGCTGGTCTCAGACTAGCTACATAGCTGAGAATGAACTTGAACTCCTGATCTTGATCCTACCTCCCAAGTGTGGGATCATAGGTGTGAACCACCATGCCCTGCTCCAAAGACTTTTTGACCCAATCTCACCCTGTATCCTGATAAAAAGAAGGCCATAGCGGGCAGTGGTGGTGCACGCCTTTAGTCCCAGCACTTGGGAGGCAGAGGCAGGCGGATTTCTGAGTTCAAGGCCAGCCTGGTCTACAGAGTGAGTTCCAGGACAGCCAGGACTACACAGAGAAACCCTGTCTCGAGAGAAAAAAAAAAAAAAAAAAAAAGGCCATAAAAATAAAAGGCCCTGAGCTTGATCTCCAAGTCCACCATACTATCTCAACCCGAAGGAACACTCCCACCTACCCCTGCAAAAAACCAAAATCCTTAGTGAGCCCTGTTTCAAAAACCCAAATAAGGGATTCTCAGCATAAGAGCAAGGGGCCAGTACCAGGAGCCACTGTCTTGGAGCAGTCACCAGTGAATAGCCCAAGGGAAGTAGCCTGAGGCAGGAGCGATCCCTTTGTCCTAGAGGCCCAAACAGACCTACCTTCTTAGTTGTCAGGATGCCTTGGTTGGTCTCTGGGTGAGTGGTGATGACGAAATGGTCCCCATCATCACCTCCCAGTATGTGGTAGGTGGCACGCCATGCTGGTGAGTTCGGGACATCCAGATCAGTCACTGTCAGCCTGTGTACCTCATGGCCTATTGCATTCTCAGGCACCCAAGCCTCATACTGTGGGAGAGAGGGGCGGGACACAGAGAGATCAGAGCAGAGAGAAGAGCCATCTGTCCAGGCAGGCGGCACCATGCTCCAGCAGTTGGGAAGCCTGTCACTGCTGGGAAGCCCTATGGCCTATTCACATGTGTGGACCACTGACCCATCAAGATTTCCAGGTCACACGAAGGCATGGAAAGACAATCCCAAGCATCAGCACAGCTCTGGGGACAAGGCTACACCCTCGGAACCTATGTTCCTTCTCCGGGGGAGCCTGAAGCTCAAGACTCTCCCCAGTCTGGGTGCACGAACCCCAGCTGCGCATAGCCAACCACCTGGCAAAGAGCAGAGGCTCCAAGAAGAAGACAACAAGGAGAGGTGCCTCACTGTGCTGGGGGCACTGGCCAGGAAGTTTGGGGGCAGGTAACAGACAGGGGAATCACTTTTGGTTCTTTTTTTTAAAAAAGTTTTAGTGTTTGTTGGTTGGTTTTTTGAGACAGGGTTTCTCTGTGTAACCCTGGCTGTCCTGGAACTCACTCTGTAGACCAGGTTGGCCTCGAACTCAGAAATCCGCCTGCCTCTGCCTCCCAAGTGCTGGGATTAAAGGCGTGCGCCACCACCGCCTGGCTTTTTCTTTTCTTTTTTAAGATAGTCTCATGTAACCCAGGTTGGACCTGAATTTGCCATGGAGTGGAAGATGACCTTGAATTCCTGACCCTCCTGTCATTACCCCCCCAAGCATTGTAATTACAGGCATATGAGAGGACGCCTTCAGATGCTGCTCCTCAGCAGCTGTCCATTGGGTTTTCCTGACACAACCTAGGGATCCATTCCCACCTCCCCAACAATGGAGTTGAGTGTGACACCACTACACGTGCTTCTTTACTCAGGTCCCAGGCTTGCACAGGAAACACTTCACAAGAGAGCGACGTCCCTAGGGCTAATTTTTAAGAAAGCCTAGGTAACACTGCAAAGCTAGATCTGTAAACATATGCAGGGGGGGTGTGTTACCTTAACTGATTAGAGTTGTTTTTTTTTTTTTTCCTTTTTAAATTTTGTACTGCTTGTATGTATGGGGCTGGGTGTGGGTGCAGGTGCGGGGGTTGGGGTTGGAGGTGGGTGTGGGTGCCGTGGTTTGTGAAAGTCAGAGGGCAAGGTCAGTTCTCTCCTTCTGCCATGTGAGTCCTGGGGATCAAACTCAGGCTATCTGGCTTCTTGCCCACTCTCCAGTCCCGGCACTGAGCTTCCTGTTGCAGGGGCTGTGGTAAGCCTTTTTGGGCAGTACAGATATGAGGTCGGTTGTCCCCACACCAAGCTCTTCCCTCTATCACCTGTAGACTGGAAAGAACTGTGCACAGACCATTTAGCTAAAATGTCAGAACAGTATTTATCATTATTTCCATTTCACAGATTAAGAAACTGGGCACATGGGGCTGGAGAGGTGGCTCAGCGGTTAAGAGCACCCACTGCTTTTCCAGAGGTCCTGAGTTCAAATCCCAGCAACCACATGGAGGCTTCACAACCATCCGTAATGACATCTGACGCCCTCTTCTGGTGCGTCTGAAGACAGCTATAGTGTTCTCATATAAATAACATAAATCTTGGGCTGGAGAAATGGCTCAGCGGTTAAGAGCACTGACTGCTCTTCCAGAGGTCCTGAGTTCAATTCCCAGCAACCACATGGTGGTTCATAACCATCTGTAATGGGATCAGATGCCCTCTTCTGGTGTGTCTGAAGACAGCAACAGTGTACTCACATACATTAAATAAATAAATATTTAAAAAAAAATAAAAAAAAAAAAAAATAACATAAATCTTTAAAGAAAAAAACCAAGAGACTGGGCACAGAGAGGCTAGGCAGTTTGCTTAAGGTTACACAGTCAGGTAGTGATAGAACTGGGACTCGGTTGGTAGGAGCATGGGCTGGTTTCAGGGAGCAGTCAACCTCTGTCCTTTATGTGATGACGCATGCACGAAGGCATTACCTTCTGTGGCTCATACTCCGGAGCGTTATCATTGGCATCAAGGATTTGCACTATGGCCTCCGCTGTTGTGGTGGAACCCTCTCCATCCATGTCTGTGGCCTGGATGGTCAGTCTGTACTCAGGGACTTTCTGGGGGAGAAAGGAGCAAAGAGCTCACTGTTAGTCTGCCGTGAGAGGCCATTCACCAGGGTAATGAGAAACTGCCTTGGGGGTATGGAGATGGGACCATCAGCCCTCCGCCTTCACTGTTTCTCAATTCCTTGACTCACCCCTTACCCACTTCCAGGGAATGGACAATTATGTATGACTGGGGGGGGGCGGTGGAGACAGTAGATAGCCCAATAGCCCTCTTGGGCTATCCTGGGGAAGCCCAGGCACTATCCAATCCTTGGCTACTCCACACAGGAACCTGGAGCAAGGATCTAGGCAAAGATATTAATTAGGAAACAGAAGGTAATTCCAATATCCATGGAGCTAGTTCTACTTTGTGGCGCACAAGGGACAAATCTAGGCAACAAGCAAACTAAATGAGCCGTTTGGACAGGAAATGAGAAAAGCTCGAAAGCCTGCATTTTACAGCTGTCTCCTCACCCTCAGGGGATCTAGCCAGCAGGCTGGGCAGCAGGCCACTAGCCCAAAGAGTGTGGGACAGCAGAAGTAAATGCAGCAACAGCCAAGCCAATCCAGGAGACGTGGGTCTCCACCACCCTGCCTTGACCCTGGGGCAGCCATCGGAGCTTCTACTCTGAGTCAGGTCTTGGTGGGTGGTACCTTCCCAAAGACTACTCGCCTCTCTGTCCAGACCACTAGAAATGACGCTAATGGTCCCAGTGCTTTTATGGATGGTGAACATGAGGTCGTGTGGCTCCTTCGGCTCTTGGCTATGGATGGAGTAAGCCACCACCCCGTTGTAAGTGTTGATGGCATCGTCCTCATCGGTGGCTGTCACCTGCATCACAGAAGTGCCTGCCGGGGAGAGGGGACCAATGAGCACCTTTTCCCTCTCAGCCCAGAGCCAGCCTTGCCTACTCTGGAACCCTGTGAAGTTCTGCCCCGAGCACCAGAAGGGTCTCTTTCTCTCCCCTGCTGGGTGGCAGCCTGCTTCCCAGAACCCATTTGCCATCCTTTCTTTCTTTCCTGGAAAGTGGATCCTCAGTTTAGGCTGATCACAGACCCTGGGGACAAATACTATCTCCCATTCTTCCAGCAACAGGGAACCATGGCAGTGACTTCTGATAGCAGGATACATGCAAATTTGAAGGAAGTTAATTTTTTTTAAAATAATGTATTTGTAGTTGGTGACTCGAGCCTGTAATCCCATTTTGGGGAGGTCGAAGCAGGAGGATTGTCTGTAAGTTCAAGCCTGGTCTTGACAACCAAGTAGGGAGACTCTGTCTTAAACAAACAATAAAAAAGGATGTTGTTCTTCAGACAGACAGACAGACAGACAGACACACACACACACACACACACACACACACACACACACGCCATTAAATGTAATGGTTCCAGCAGCCATGAGAGTAACTGTGGAAACAGAGGCCAAAACAGTAGAATAACAAAAATAACAAGACAGGAATCCTTGCCCTAATTTTTTTTAATCTATTTATTTATTTATCTAATTAATGTATATGAGTACACTGTAGCTGTCTTCAGACACACCAAAAGAGGGCATTGGATCCTATTACAGATGGTTGTGAGCCACCATGTGGTTGCTAGGATTTGAACTCAAGAACTCTGGAAGAGCAGTTGGTGCTCTTAACTGCTCAGTCATCTCTCCAGCCAGATCCTTGCCCTTTAACTGAACCGCCATCGGCACCTGGATAAACTGCCTCTAAGCTTTCTGAGTATAAGGAAAGGAAAAAGCAAATCTTGTTTAGACTGTTTAAGCTAGCCTGGTCTACACAGTAAGTTCCAGACCAACCAAGGCTACACACAGACAGACCATGTTTCAAACAAGCTCACTACACAACAAAAGACTTAAAAGCTGGGCACAGTGTTGCACACCTGTAATCTCAGGCACGGGAGGTTGGGGCATGTGATTTTCTGTGAGTCCAAGGCCAGCCTGATCTACATAGTGAGTTCCAGACTAGCCAGAGCTATACACTGAGCCCAACATTTGTTTTATCAGTGTTGGTGCAGGCTTGTACTCAGGAGGCTAAGGCAGGAAGATTACAAGTTTGAGGCTAGCCTGGGCTACATGGAGAGATCTTGTGTCCAAAATATTAAAACAAACAAATAAAAATCAGTATCTTAATGGTGGGAATTTCTGGTCAACTCATTTCTGAAATTCTCTGCTGAAAAGCCAAGTGGTGAGCCGTCCTGACTGCTCCAAACAAGCGGAGGACCCCTTCTGTCTCCCAGCACCTGTTGCTGATCTTAGGAATACGAATCTACTCCTCCCTCGTCTTCTATTCATCTCTTCCCCAGTGACTGCAACCTATTTTTGTTTTCTGCAAATCACACGCTAATCCCCCCAAGTCCTGGCTGCTTGTCCCGTGGCTACAGAACTTCTGGCTGCGTGCACCACAGTATGTAGTACACACGTGATGCATGTGCCCAGGCATGCTCACTCTCTTGCTCTTTCTCCCTTCTCCCCTCCCCTCAGTCTCCTTTCTCCCTCATTCCACTTCCTCCCCCTACCCCCCTCGCTGCTGGTGCCCAGGGCTTATCATACACTCGGCGTGTGTTCCACCCCTGAGCTACACCCTCAGTGGCATGTGCTACTTCTAATCTTCGTAATATTTCAAGGTTGATATTCCCATTTGGATTGAAGCCCAGAGGTCATGCCTATGGTCACAGGCAGTAACGAGACAAAGTCCAGATTCAAGCCGGAGTCTTATTTGCAGCTCCTAAGTCTGGCTGAGCCCAGAGCAGAAGGTTTCAACTGTGAATGCCAGAGCTCTGCTACAGGGCAGCCTTGACCAGGACTCATGGGGTGCATGGGGAATATGATGACAGGATCTGCAACACGGGCATGAAGGTCTAGGCTGACTCTCCTGGTCGGGAATCGCCCCTTCCTAACCCTCTTACCCGGCATCGCCCCCTCCAGAACGCTCCCTCTGAAGGTATCTTGAGTGAACTTGGGCTTGTTGTCATTCTGGTCTGTCACAATGATGGATATGTTCATGGGCTCCTCTACAGAGGCACCATTCTCGGATACAGCGTGGCCAAAAAGCTGTGGGCACAGAGGTCAGGGGTCAGCTGGTGTTCCCACCTCCCCAGGCCTTGCGCCTGCCTCAGAAGATATCTACATTGGGTACTAAAGGCTACTCACCTCATACTTCACATTCTTCTCCCTGTCCAATGGCATGTTCAAGAGCAGCCAGCCCGACTCCTTCTCTATGGTGAAGACTCCCTCAGGGGGACTGTCTGCTCCAGGCCCTGTGATGCTGTAGAAAATCTTGGTGCCTCTGTCCTTATTAGATTTGAGCTGGAAACACATGAGAATGACAGTTGACAGAAGGACGGGTGCCTCACCCGGTGGCAAGGGGCCTTCTGGAGCCCCCACCCAGCGGCAAGAAGCCCTCGTCTTAGGCCTTCAGACGATATACCCTGCAGAGCGCGGAGATGCCCAGTCATACCTGATTCAGCTTCTGAGGGAAAGGACCTTTGCCGTTCTCGGGGACCGATATTGGTGGCATCACCCACTCTCGCTTCCGTCTCCGTAAGATGCGTGTGGGTGGGGAGCTCAACACATCCTTTCCTCCCTGCAACCAAGGGTATGAACAATGAGTTAGCTTTTGCATGGAAGGAGAAAGGAGCCAGAGGCAGGAGGATCAGGAATTCAAAGTCATCTTCAGCTACACAGCAATTTGAGGCTAGCCTAAATCACATGGGACCTCACCTTAAAAAAAAAAAACAAAAACAAACAACAATTGTTTATTTAATTTTGTTTGTTTTCAAAACAGGGTTTCTCTGTGTAACAGTTCGGGCTGTCCTGGACCATACTTTGTTTTTGTAGACCATACTGTTCTCGAACTCAGAGATCCACCCGCCTCTGCCTCCTAATGCTGGGATTAAAGACATGTGCCACCATGTCCAACAACAATTATAATATTAACAACAAAGGAAAACAAAAAAAGAAGAGGAAAAAGCCCATTTTTTTGGTATATATACAAGGAATAATTTATCTTTGTGTGTGTCTTCTCAGGAGGGATGGGCAGGCTATGAGCAGATGGAGACAGATACTGTTACCTGGTTTTAAATATTTTTAAGTTTTGAATATTCGACTATTCAAAAAATTAAGACACCAGGAAGTTGGGTGTAGTGGCGTATGCCTTTGATTCCAGCATTCAGGAGGCAGATCTCTGTGAGTTTGAGGACATCCTGGTCTATACAGTGAATTCTATGACAGCCAGAGATACATAGAGAAAGGCAGAAAAAGACATCAGGAAGTATGACTAAATGCCTAAGGCCTACAATTCCAGAAGTTCACAGGACTGGCAATCCTGTGTTGAAATGGACCAAACTGGAAGGGAGTGAGGTACTGGAGTCTACAGACCCTGAGCCAGCTGGAGGATGGCAGGCCCGCCCCTCTCCTCTTGCCCATGGACCATCTCTCTATCGCCCTCTACTGGTAAACCTGAGTCCCTGCTCTGATTAGCTCTGGTTAGCTGGGTTAATTTGGTTCCTATTACTATAGTAACAAAGACTTTGGCCAGCAGTAATTGAACATAGCACTCTCCTTTTGCCCTGAAGACAGACATGACAATTTACCTGGACTGTCCCCCTGTTCAGCATAATGATTTCTCCATTATCTGCACCGAGCATCTCACGTCCAGCCAATGCTACTGTGAGGAAGAGAGAGGGGGGCGGAGGGGGAGGATTAGAAAGCAGTCCTTTGACTAGATTAAGGATGACCACCCAGAGGCACCCAGGGGCTTGGCTTACTTCTCCTGGCCAGCAGGTGGTTACAAGTCTCAATTGGCACTTTTACATGAAGTTTTATCGTTATCTAAAACACTTTTTCCCCATTGGTATGTGCATGAGTGTATGCCACATGTGTGCAGGTGCCTGTGAAGGCCAGAAGAGTCAGATGCCCTGGAGCTAGAGTTACAGGTGGTCGTGAGCCACCTGATGTGAGGGTTGGGAACTGAACCTAGGTCTTCTGGGAGAACAGTACGTGCTCTAAACTGCTAAGTCATCATTCAGGCCCCTACATTTGGGTTTGGGAGATGGAGGGCGATCTCACCATCCCATTGTGTGTTCACCAGGCTGGAGAACCGCGGTTGGGGGCAGATAGCTTTGCTGAGATACAGCTAAAGGAAGACAGCATTCTGGAGGCTGTGTCTGGACACAGCAGGCAACTTATCACCAAGAATATGATACCATTACCCACAGACAATTTGTTCAACTTATGGTAACTGAAGTTGACAACAATAGTTCTTCTGAATTCTGCCTGCAAAGCTACTGCCCTCTAGCCCCCGACAAAAGCGACTGATTTATTTTTATTTTACACATATGAGTGTTGAAAGTTTTTATTTTTGCTTGCTTGTATGTCTGTGTGGCACAAGCATGTAGTACCCACAGAAGCCAGGAGAGGGCACTGGATTCCCTTGGTACTGAAGTGACAGGTGCTTGTGAGCCACCATGTGGATGTTGGAAAATTGAACCTGGGTCCTCTGGAAGAAGAGCCAGTGCTCCTGACCACTGAGCAGTTTGTAGCTACTAACTATAACTCACCGGCATCTGCCCAAGCTTGCCGTTAGCCCCAGCCCACCCCTTTTACTCTGTGTTGCTGGGACTAAGCCCAGGGTTTTTGTGAACGTGAGACTAGTGCTTTAGTAAGGAGCCGCACTCCCAGAGGGAGGGTGTGGAGAAACCAGATGCCTCACGCCTGGCTGGTGGGGAGAGCAAGCAAATAGCCATTGTGGAAAAGTCTAGCAGTGGGGCTAGAGTGAGGGTCAGCAGGGAAGAGTACTGGCTACTCTTTCAGAGGATCTGGGTTCAAGTCTAAGCACCCACATCGTGTAACTTGTAGTTCCAGGAGATCTCACCCCCTCTTCTGGCCTCCATGAACAACCAAGTATGCATGTGGTACACAGACATTCATGCAGACAAAACACCCATATGCATTAAATAATAAATAAAATCTGAACAAAAATTAAAATGTATTCGCAAGGCTCAGCGGTAGAGTGTTGTTTAATATATACCAAGTCCTGAATTCAGTTCCCACTACTTAAGAAAAAAAAGTGCATGCTAAAAAAAAGTTCACAGCAACACTACTCGTCAACTGGAAATGCTACGCGTGTCCACAAAAGCAGCAGGGACAGAAACCCTGTACTACTGTCACGTTTGGAACAGCTCAACCACAAGAGCGTGCAACCAGGATGGATTCAAGGGAGCAGAAGCTGAGAAGCAAAGCCAGATACAAGGCAGGATGCATGCTTGCTGGGAAGAAAGACAATCCCCCACGAACAGCCAAAGCTTGTAGTCTAGACAGACTCTGTAATAAAACACAGAGTAAGAGGAGACAAACAAGTTTATTAACGCATTCAGTATGTGTCACATAGGCAAAGCCTCAGTGGACTGCCTGGGGATTGGGGTTGGGGAATGTGGTTTCGAACTTTACACGCCTTCTTCCACAATGAACAGTGCGTCTCAGAGACATGACAAGACAAAGGGAAGCCATTACAGAGGCAGGATGTAAATCCACGGAGCAAACTAATGCTGTGAGATTTCTTTACTGATAAGAGCTGGTCTCCATGGGCCAGAGAGATGGCTCAGCGGTTAAGACCTGTTCTACTGAAGGTCCTGAGTTCAAATCCCAGCAACCACATAGTGGCTCACAACTATTTGTAACAAGATCTGACGCCCTCTTCTGGTGTATCAGAAGACAGTTACAGTGTACTTAGATATAATAATAAATAAATCTTTAAAAAGGGGAGAGGGCTGGTTTCCAGAAAAGAGAGTTTATGTAGCCTGACCTGGGAGGGCAGAAAGCCTTCTCCCTCTTCCGTATGCTCACATCTTCATTTTCAGTGCTAAGTATCAAATCCAGGTCTCAAATGTGCTGAGTCCATACCCCTTACTTTATTTTTATTCTTTATTTTTATTTTGATAAGGCAAGGTCTTCCTATACAGCTTTGTAGACCAGGCTAGCCCTGACCCAAGCGAGCAGTGAGACTTAAAAAGAGCACCACCATGCCTGGGTCCTTTTGTTCTTCCTAATTGCACTTTGCTCAAAACTATTTATATCCACAACGTATTTTCTGGCAACACATTTTGGTTGCCTGTAGTATGACTCCACTGTGTGAAGCTGGAAAACTGGCAGAGCTTGTGGAGGTGGATGAAGTCAGCGGAAGGGGCAGCAAGGCTTAACAACCATAATGAGCCACCAGCAGCCCACAGGAATCCAGTGCCAACTTTCAGGAGCCCTAGAGCCCCAGAGCCCCAGAGCCCCAGAGCTCCAGAGCCCCAGAGCACACACATCCAGGCAGAATCCTCTTGGAAGGCTGGGATATGCGTGTGGGAAAGTGAAGATTGCTTAGAGACAGCCCTGCTTCCTTGACGATATCCTCTCTGAGGAGGCCTGGGCCAGGTGGCAGCATTGAATCGCCAGAGACAAGGTGATCGTAGTTATTATAATGGACAGCGTAGACAAAACAATGTTTATAATGATATAACCCGCAATGGTCAGCATTGGAGAGGTGAAATTTATAATGGTATGACTCGTTTGGACCTTTGGTCCTGGCTAATCAATCATGGTATTTCCAGGCACGAAATAGATAGGAAGCCCACTGCATATCTGTTTGAGCTGTATAAGCAGAAAAATTCTCAAACAAAGGATAGAAGGGCTACAGTGGATTGTGGCAAAAGGCAGTCTCCGTCAGTGAATCAATTTCCAGACTTGAGAGCCAGTTTGCAGATCCAGAACCCCTTGAATGAAGGGGTGGCCAGGTTCCTCTGAGGGAGGATCTTGATAAGATACCTAAAAGTTTTGCTGTTAACCTTTCTCCAGTTCTTCCCCAGAGGGACCTACGGCCTTTTACAAGAGTAACTGTACACTGGGGGAAAGGAAATAATCAGACTTTCCGGAGTCTATTAGATACTGGTTCTGAATTGACACTAATCCCAGGAGACCCCAAGAAACATTGTGGCCCTCCAGTTAAAGTAGGGGCTTATGGAGGACAGGTGATTAATGGAGTTTTGACTGATATCTGACTCACAGTAGGTCCAGTAGGTCCCCGAACACATCCTGTGGTCATTTCTCCAGTTCCAGAATGTATAATTGGGATAGATATACTCAGAAATTGGCAGAATTCTCACATTGGTTCCCTGACCTGTGGAGTGAGGGCTATTATGGTTGGAAAGGCTAAATGTAAGCCTTTAGAGTTGCCTCTGCCAAAGAAAATAGTGAATCAAAAACAGTATCGTATTCCTGGAGGAATTGCAGAAATTAGTGCCACTATCAAGGGCACACGTGGCTTGGGGCGGCAAGGGAAGAAAGGGACCCGGACTTGATTCCACTCTAGAGGCTCCCAGGAGCCATGGGATCCATGGAGTGGCCTTGTCTTTTATTCTATTACACACTGTTGCAGGCTCGTCTGAGGAACTTTGTTTTGCCTTAACCCTAGAAAGACCAGGAATGATATGATAAAGACTAAATCAACTTAAATACAGAAATAGATTATTATATATACATATATAATATATATATTTAAATTAGACAGGGACGCTCCTGTGCTAGGAAACAAAGTGAGCAGAATTTGAAATGACACACAGTGTGCATGCAACTATGGACACAGTGGGGGGGGGAACCTTGAAGAAAATGACTGCAAGTTACTTTTAAGTCTTTGAACCACTTGGTCATGGCTATATGCTAACTACTTACTTTCAGTCTCTGCTTCTGGTGTTCTTTTTGGCTCTGTGTGTGTGTGCACTTCTGCATGTGGTATTTTCCTCAGTCGCTCTCCACCTACTGAAGCAGGGTCTCTCACTGAGCCCAGAGTTCACAGTGAGCTAGTTAGTCAGCTTGCTCCGGGGGATCCCGTGTCTTTGTATGCAGAGGGCTGGACTTCCAAGGCGGGCCACTATACCCACCTGGCTGTTCATTATTTCTCTACAATTACACTTGTGTGTCTGTGGACATGTGACTCTCACAGCACACCTTGTTGGTTCTCTATTTCTACCACGTGGCTTATACCTGAGGTCCCCTCCAACCTTTTATGTGTGTCAAGCGTCAGAACTCCTGGCCTTACCCTTTCGTGGCAAGTGCTTTAATAACTGAGCCATCTCTCCAACCCTCTGTTTTGAGACAAGGTCTTGCTATGTAGCTCAGGCTGGTTTGGTATTCAATTTGAAGCCCAAGCCTGACTTCACGATTCTTCTGCCTTTGTCTCCAGAGATTCTAGGGTTTCAAGTGTGTTGACCGTGCCTGACTCCTGTATCATCTTGGATTCTTGCCCCACAACAATCTCTACATTGAAGTCCTCTGGCTCCTTTGTAAATCACAACATGACTGTATTTTAAGAAAAGGTCTTGAAAGAGGTCACTGGCCCCGACCCCACTGTCGCTAGTGTCTTTAGGAGAGAGATTTTAGACACAGTATAGGCTCTGTGATGGCCATGGAGGAGTTGGCTATCTCAAAGCCAAGGAGAAGCAAGCACCTCATGAGAGCAAACCTTCCTTGGTTTCTAACGCTAACCCTCTAGAATTGTGAGACTCAACTTCTGACCGGGCCAACCAGCCACAGGACTTTGTCCTAGAGGCCTTAACAGCTACGCTGCAGCCTCCTGCGTCACTGTTATCAGCCAACATTAACATAGTTTGTTTTTTAGTTTATTTTCAGATGGGGTCCCTTGAAGTCTAGGCTGGCTTTGAACCTCTGACTCTCCCATGGCTGTCTCCCACGTACCTGGCTTATAGACATGTGCCATCATGCCCAGCTCATAGCTCCCCATTTCATCCTCATGAAGAAACTTATGAGAAGCATTTTAATGGCCATTTTTGAGTCTGGGAAACTGAAAGGTTAAACAAGTTCACTGAAGTCACATAGAGAGGCAATGAAAATCCAAGTCGTTCCCAGACCAGTCTGAACCCTGAATCATTTGCCTAACCACCCAACGCTGGTCTTTTCTCTCCCTTTGAGAGCTTCTTCCACTTACCATCATTCATCTATAGATATAATTGATATTCCTTTTTTTCTTTTTTCTTTTTGGTTTTTCGAGACAGGGTTTCTCTGTGTAGCCCTGGCTGTCCTGGAACTCACGCTATAGACCAGGCTGCCCTCGAACTCAGAAATTGCCTGCCTCTGCCTCCCAAGTGCTGGGATTAAAGGCGTGCGCCACCACAGCCCGGCAGCATCAGTGTCTTGATGAAGAACTTGGATTAATTTACTGGAAGCTTAGAGTTGGAAGAACAACAGACTTCACAGAACTACCACAAATCAAAATCCCAAACACAACTCTGCGGCAAACAGCATCAGCTAGCACTCACCACCAGGAAACCAGAACTCCAGGGCCACACGACTTGCTTAAATCTAGTCGGCTAAAGAGTAGAACTAGAATCAGAACGTAGGCCGGGCAGAAGTCTAAAGCCATGTTCTTCAGCAAGGCATTCATGCAAAAATGGCCTTGGTGTGATGCAACCTACGTATGTGGGACACCAGGACACAGGGAGGAGCAAAAGCGTTAATCCACAAGTATGCCTAAATCCCCGCAGGGCGCTCTTGGCTATCCAAACTCAACAGCGGATGACTGACAGCTGAGGTGCAGAGACAGCCTAAATGCACATCAGCGAGGGACTGGCTCCCGTGACATCATCATCCATGCATCGGGAAGACCAACCAGATGGGATGTCATAGAAAGCTTGCCTAGCATGAGGCCTTGGATTTGATCCCCCAGCTCTCAAAGAAAATAAACAACCTATCAGTGACGGATGTTCTCATTCTGTCGGCTATATGAGAAGAAGCTAGGACATTTGAAAGGCAGAGAGCAATGTAGTTATAACATGTTCACATTTGTACTTTATTATTTGACTTTTTTTTTTTTGGTAGTAATAGAGATTGACCAGAACTCACATATGCTAGGCAAAAATTTTGTCACTGAGCTACACCCATGGTCCATATCTGTACTGTCTTTGAGGGCTGGAGAAATGGCTCAGTGGTTATGAGCACTTCCTGATCAGTCACAGGAATGGAGTTCAGATGCCAGTACCTAATGTCAGGTGGCTCACAAAACACCTGTAACTCCAGCTCCAAGATACCTGATGCCCGCTTTTGGCCTCTGTGGACACCCACCACCCTAAATAAAATGAAAAAAACAAAAACAAAAACAAAAAAGAAAAAAACAGAAACCTAGAAAATTGAAAAACAAAAAAAACCATCGCTGAAAAGCAATTAATAAAAATAAGCTTCTGCTATACAGAGAAACCTTGTCAAGAAAAACCAAAAAAGGAAAAAAAACTAAAAAAAAAAAAAAAGCAAACAAAAAGAAAAAATAGGCTCCTGGGAAGAGACTCTGCAGCTGGGACAAAGATAAGACACTTTGTCACAGATCCTTCTGGATTCTCATGGCACTGACTATCAGTTGTTCGAAATGCTTAAAACATGCCAGGCACCACATCAGATGCTTGTAACCCCAGCACGTGGGAGGAAGAAGCACAAGAATCCGTGTCTTTGCTGGCTAGCGCATGAAGCCGATCTTAGCTGTGAGCGATCCTATCTCAAAACAACAACAAACATCAAAAACGTCACAGTCACTTTTCCTGTCCCGGTTCCTAACGGAGAGACAGCCTCCAGCTAGCGCAGGTGTGCCAGCGACTCCTCTTCATTCTCTGCAGTAGGTCTCTCCAGCAGTTCTATCACGTTCTATCTTCCAGTTACCCAACAGGGGACGGATGACTCCGCCCACACTCAGAAGCCTTAAGCCCCACCCCCAAACTCTAAAATCTGCCTTATCCACCAGGAGCCACTAACTCAGACAACCCTCTTCCTATTATCGACAAACTCTACCCTCAAGGAGCGTACAGCTCACCCGGCTGCCCTGTCTCCTGCATTTCCCCACTGGTGCATGGTGCTAGATGTTAGTTAGCATCTCAGTATCTAAGCTGTCCATCTATTCTCAGAAGGGACAGTGCCTCTGAGACAACAATCAAGCAGCCAGCGGCCACAGATTATGGATGTCTCCGCCTCCCCTGCAGACCGCATATTCCTGGTGCATCAGCTCCAGCTCATATTCAACAGGAAGCAGAACACAACCAAGGAGCAGGAATCCAGGCAGGCAAGGGCATGCTTCAAACACCCACTGTGCTTGAGACACTCAGTTTTAAGTAATTTCCTCCCCAGTCCCGGGGAAGGCCTATCGCCCGCAAGGTAGATAATACAGTTTCCGGTGTACAAGAGGCTTTAAGGGGTGGGGTGTAGGGAGGGAGGGGTCTTGAACTGCAGCCCCCCCCCCCCACAGGAAACAGCATCATTGAGAAAGCTCCATAGCTCCACAGAGGTCCAGAAGACTTGGGCTGAAATCTACTTAATTATCAACTGTATGCTTAGGCAAACGTCGTGAGCATGTGGAAGTTCTGTCTACTCATCTGAAAAGTGGGAACATAATATACATGTGCCTGGTCCAAGGTATGCCTCGATAGAAATACCATCAATCTATGTATACACAATACATACAGAGGTGTCTATATCAAGTCCTAGATTCCATCCCCCAACTCATGGGTTGCATATACGGGTGTCATATGGTGCATTCATGCGAATGTGTAGGTGTGCTCATAAACACACACGTGGAGACCAGATCAGTAGTCAGATGTCTTCTATATTTCTTTCTACCTTTTTGCCAAAAAAACCTCCCCAAAAACAAAAACAAAAACAACAACAACAAAATCTCTTCCTGAATGGGAAGTGCCCCATTCCACCCCAGTTTGGCTGGGCTGCCTGGATAGCAAAGCCCTCAGGATCAGCCAGTCTCTACCCTCAATGCTGGCTGGGTTACAGGCACACACGACCCTGCCAGACTTTTGTGTGTGGGTTCAAACTCAGGTCCTCACGCCTGCAGAGTAAGCACTCTTACCCACTGAGCCATCTCCCAGGACCCCTCTTTTTCTATTTTTTGAGATAAGGTTTGTTATGCATGCAGCTCAGGCTGCCCTTGAACTCACTACGTAGGCTTAGCTGGCCTTAAACTTGTCATTTCCCTGCCCCAGTCTGCCATGTACTAGGATAAGAGGTGTGTGCAACCATAGCCAGCTGTTTTGTTTTTTGCTTTTTTTTTTTTTTTTAAATTTTTGAAAAGAGAATGTGTATACAAGTGCATGCAGTAGCTGCACATGCCCAAAGAAGGCGCG
>JADRCD010191695.1:44123-68420 GCA_019843815.1 Montemys delectorum | reverse complement strand
AAAAAAAAAAAAAAAAGAAGAGTGAATCTTCCTTCTTCCAATGTCCTTATGTAGGTCTCCAGTAGAAGGTGTGGTCCAGATTAAAGGTGTGTACCACAATGTCTGGATCTGGGACTTGCTTTGTCCCAGGCTGACCTTGAACTCAGAGATCTCCTTGCCTTAGTCTCCTGGGATTAAAGGTCTATACTATCTTGCCTAGGTCTAAGCTTTTTTTAAAATTTTATTTACTTATTTATTTACAGTGTATATGAGTACACTGTAGCTGTCTTCAGACACACCAGAAGAGAGTGTCAGATCTCATTACAGACAGTTGTGAGCCACCATGTGGTTGCTGGGAATTGAACTCAGCATCTCTGGAAGAGCAGACAGTGCTTATTATTTTTGTTGTTGTTGTTGTTTTTTGTTTTTTGTTTTTCCAAGACAAGGGTTCTCTGTATAGCCCAGGCTGTCCTGGAGTCAGTGCCCTTAACTGCGGAGCCATCTCTCTAGTCCTCGGGGCCTAAACTCTTCACAGCCACTCTGCCTCAAGATCTCCATGCCAAGATCCAGGTCAGAAATTTGTGTCTTTTAGCCTCAAGATCTGGATCGCAGGTGAGCCCTCCAATTCTGGATTGTAGTTCATTCCAGATATAGTCAGATTGACAACGAGGAAGAGCCAGTACAACATTGGTGCCTAGAAACTGTAGACAGCCCATGGTTCTCTTGTATACTGGTCTAGCTCAAGTTTCTATAGATGAGATAGTAGAAGTTCTGAGAGAAGCCCTTCCCAGCCCCAGCATTCCCAAAGTTTTTTCCCCAGCACCCTGTTTCTTGGTGAACTCCAGGAGAGGAGGAGGACTTGATGATCTCTGACCTGCAGGCTTCAAGGGAAATGGCCAAGTTAAGTACTGGCTGTGGCTTCTTGGGTATGAGATCAATAGAGGTATAGACTCCAAAGATTTAGATTGTTTTGGTCCTGGTGTTTGAACCAGTACCTTGCACATTGTAACATAAGCTCATGAAGAGTCTTTCTATCTCTCTTTCTTTCTATTGCTCTCTCTCTCCCCCCCCCCCCCCCCGTGTATGTGTGTGTAGCATTCACTATGGTCTTGGGTGTAGGTCAGGGGACAACTTTACAGTCTTGGTTCTCTTCTTGGACTTGGTTGACTTTTACATGGATTTTGGGAATTGGACTCTGGTTATCAGGCTAAGCCACCTTCCCATCTCCTCTGCCTTTTTGAGACAGGCACTGTGAGTAGCCCCCACTGCCCCATACTCCCTATATGGTTCAGGCTGGTCGCCATCTTCCTGTTTTAGTCTCCCAAAGGCTGACTTGAACCACTATTTGCAGCAAGTCACCTTCAGGTGACCTCAAACTCCTATGGAGCAGAAACTGGCCTTGGAGTTTCTTCTACTGCTTCTACCTCCCAAGTGCTGGTATTACAGAGGTGCACCACCATGCCTAGCTTGTTACATTTTATTCTTTTCTTTTTGTTTTTCGAGACAGGGTTTCTCTGTGTATTCACGATTGTTCTGGAACTCACTGTGTAGAGCAGACTGGCCTCTGACTCACCGAGATTCCACTGCCTCTCCCTTAGGAGTGCTGGGATTAAAGGTGTGAGGTCCTACCATCCAGCAAGACTGTTACATTTTTAAAAGCATTTAAGGGTGTGGAGAGAAGAAAGGAGATTTTTGGTTGCTCTAGGCCAGTGGGTCTCAACCCCTTGTAGGGGTTAAACATCTTTTTCACAGGGGTCACCTAAGCTCAGCAAAAAGCACAGATGTGTATATTAAGATTCATAAGAGCAGCAAAATTACAGTTATGAGGTAATAACAAAGATAATTTATGGTTGGGGGGTCGCCATACGTGGAAAACTGTATTAAAACTGTACTAAAGCATTCAGAAGGCTGAGAAACCTGCCCTAGGCCTGCCCTACTACTTTAAAAGCTCCCCGCTGCCCACCAACACAACCAACGGGGTGGAACCTGGCCCAATGTATTGACATTTCAGGACTTTTTGACCACGGAGCAGGCAAGTTTCAGCCAGACTGGCTTGATAATGGATGAGCTGCGGGCACCTGGCTAAGCAGGTGGAATCGGACACCAAAGGCAAATTCCTTCATTTCAAAATTTTATCTGGCGTCCCTGCTCCTATCAATTGCTTTGTCAAACTTTTGGAGAGGTGGTTAGAAGAAAGGCGATATGATCTCTCAGCCGGGCCACCCTAACTTGGCTATGCGACTACAGTTCCAAGAAGGGGACTTGCTGAAGCATCTTTAGGTTTTCAAGGGACCTTTTCCTTGTTCTTTACCTCCTTAGCCGTGACTAGGGGACCCACAAGAGAGTGGCTGTCTCTTTTTATTTAAACCTGGCTCCTCTCTGCTCACCAGAGGAGGAAGGAATGGGTGATGGGGAGACAGGTGCTGCCAAGGGGAAACGAAGACCAACTTCTCGGCAAAAAGTAACAAAGGGGCTGCGAGGAGCTGCAGGCTAAGTCTTTGCCCTTGGGGCCCTGGAATGCCCTCGGGGAGGATGGGTGTGGCTGCCACCAGGAGATGACAGTCAGCAGCGCTCATCCGTAGCTGGGTTCACCGTGTGGCTTTTCCTACAGGCACTCTGGGACCGACCTGAGCGCTAGTCGGGAGCTACGCCTGGTAGTCTAGGATGCTTCCCCTACAACCCCGCCACCTATTTCATGAGTGACTGTGCTTCTGACGTCAGGGAGGCTTTCGGTTCATTCTCTGGCACGATGACTTTATTTTCATAACAGCGAGAGGTGCCGCGGAACTGGATTAGGCGTGTCCTCTCCCTCCGCCCCGCCCCCGCCCCCTGTCCCTCGGTTCACCCTCTGCCTCCCTCCGGCGACAGAGCCTTTATAACTGCTTTGCGCCGCCAAGGCGGGATCCTTGTCCTGGGACCTGCCTAGCAGCCTGGGGTAGCGCGCTCTCACCTTCCACGCGTGAGTCACTAGCTCTCGGTTCACCCCAACAGCCGCGGCGCCGAGGTAAGAGGGGCTGGCTTACCCGGAAGCGCTCCTGGCCCAAGTTTTAAATAGTTGAGTGGGTCTTGGGGAGCCGTAGGGTAGGAGAGCTGGAGAGCGGGACAGCACAGCCCGCGATGGACTACAGATGGCTTGGAGAAATAGATGAACCAAGAAAGGAATGCTTTTTTTGTTTGTTTTTTCTTTGTTTGTTTTTTTTTTCGAGACAGGGTTTCTCTGAGTAGCCCTGACTGTCCTGGAACTCTCTGTAGACCAGGCTGGCCTCGAATTCAGAAATCCGCCTGCCTCTGCCTCCCAAGTGCTGGGATTAAAGGCATGCGCCACCACTGCCTGGCGAAAGGAATGCTTTTAGCTTCACTCCCCTCTGGGCTTCCCAGGCTAAAACAGGGGGGAAAGACCAATAAGCAAACAGTTAGAAATTGTAGCACAGACTTGTAATTCTGCACCTGGGATGTAGTAGTAGAAGGATCAAGAGTTCAAGGCCAGCCTTGACTCCCTGGTGAGTTCCAGGTTAGCCTGGGCTACACAAGTCCCTGTCTCCAGATACAAAACAGTAGTTTAAAATACTAATATTAAGAGAGGTCCGCCTTGAACTGCACTAGGCCACTCTCACAGGTGATATTTATCTGCTGGTGGAAGATGGGTTCGATGCTGTCAACTCCTGTCTTGAGTTTCAAGGGTCTGTGAATGAATAGAGGGGTACAGGGGAGGGATGCCAGCTGCTTCCTTCCCAAAGGGGATTAGGAAGTGGCTTCTGGATCCTCCTCAAAATCCCCGTGCTCATGTGTGTGAAGAAAGCAAGGGGAGCCCGGGTGTTCCTCCACCCCACCCCTTACTTTTCTTGTCGCCCAGTCTCTAAGACTCTGTCTCTTTTTAACTTGCCTTGTCTCTCTCTTGCCTTGCTGGCAAGGGGGGGTGGGGGGTGAAAAGCTTGTCTTCCCAGAGGAGAAGCGTGGAGGAGGTTGGCGGAGGATCACACTGAGTCGGAAGACAGGAAACTGCAGTTGTTGTGGGTTTTTTGTTTTGTTTTGTTTTGTTTTTTGTATTTTTAGACATTCAGGCTGGCCTCGAGTTTGTAACCACCATTCTGCCTCAGTTTCCAAGAGTGTTGGGATTACAGGTAGAGGTCACATGGCGGAAGGCTCCCGAATGGCAAACGTCTGCCTAGAATCGGGAATTTGAAGGATCATCCACGTGCCGTGCCTGCCTGACTTTTTCTCCAGGCGAGCTTCTCAGAGGCTTCTATTGAAGCCTGGTGAAGGGTCCTTTGGAAACAGTCACTTACTCAAGGAGAATTCTTTAGCCACTTCAGACACAATGGCCTGGGGAGGTGGAGGGGAGGGTGAGGCCCACACTTTACTCTTAGGAGTTTGTGTACTGGCCATCACTGACAGAGAGAAGGAAGGGGGAAGGGTTGGGAGGTGGTTAGGATCAAAGCAGGAACCGAGAGGCTGGCCCCCAGGCCCAAAGGGAATGACCACAGCTGTCTCTGATTTCCCAAGAAAAGGTCTCTACCTGGCTCCAGGCAGTCCAGTGTTTCCTGGTTCTGCAGTAATTTATCCAGCAGCCACCTGCTGCTAAGGTCCTTGTGCCGAAGGGTCTTAGGGAGTCCTCATGCGCCTTTTCTGGGTAGGTCCTGCCTGCCTGTAGTTGCACCATCTCCTTAAGCAGCCTGTTGAAAAAAACCGTGCGCCTTCATTCCATTCTTGAGAGGTAATTGAGGATAACAGAGTGTGAAGAGGAATGTGGACTGTGGATTTCTGTTCTTTCTGAAGATCCACAGAGAGCAGGGAAAATGGAGGGAGCAAACAGTGGGCAGTAAACAGAACAGAGTTTCACTTGAGGGGTTCAGAGCTATGCTGGCTTTTGTTTGTTAGAGTGCACTCTCTCTCTCTGTCTCTTTCTTTCTGTCTGTCTCTATCTATCTCTGACTCTGTGTCTCTCTGTCTCTCTCTCTCTTTGCCGCAATCTTTGTCTCTTTCTGTCTGTTTCTCTTTCTCTGTCTATGACTCTGTGTGTTTCTCTGTCTGTCTCTGTGTTTCTCTTTGTCACTGTCTCTGTCTCTGTCTCTCTGTAGGTGTGAACAGGCCAACACTGCACATGAGGTGGTGAAAGGACAACTTGAGGGATTGGCGGTGTACTCAGTGGGTCTTGTGTGAGGAACTTGGTCCTTAGATTTGGGAGCAAACACCTTTACCATTGAGCCATCTTGCCCATTCCTGTCACTGTTTTAGGAAAGGGACTCAGGTAACCTTGGCTGACCTGGAATTCACTGTGCTGCCCCAGTCAGATCTTCTTCTGTATTCTGAGTGATGTGATTACAGGCCTGAGCTACCCTCTGAAAGCTCTGTGTTTGTATTTTTATTGTCCCCCCCACCCCTGCCTCCTTTTTTTTTTCTCCTCCGAGACAGGGTTTCTCTGTGTAGCCCTGGCTGTCCTGGAACTCACTCTGTAGACCAGGCTGGCCTCGAACTCAGAAATTCACCTGCCTCTGCCTCCCAAGCGCTGGGATTAAAGGCGTGCGCCACCACTGCCCGGCCCGCCTCCTTTTTTTGAGTCGAGGTTTCATTGTGGCTCTGGCCAGCTTGCAATTCACTATATAGCCCAGGCTGGCCTGAACTCTGCTTTCCAAGTGCTGAGACTCAGGCATGTACCACCATGCCCATCTTATTCTTATTTTTATGCCCTTCCTTCCTTCCTCCCTTCCTCCCTTCCTTCCTCCCTCCCTCCCTCCCTTCCTTCCTTCCTCCCTCCCTCCCTTCCTTCTCTTTCCTTCCTCCCTCCCTCCCTCTCTTCCTTCCTTTTCCTTCCTCCCTTCTTCCCTCCCTCCTTCCCTCCTTCCCTCCCTCCCTTCCTTCCTCCTTTCCCTCCTTCCCTTCCTCCCTCCCTCCCTCCCTTCCTTCCTTCCTTCCTTCCTTCCTTCCTTCCTTCCTTCCTTCCTTTCTTCCTTTTTGAGACTAAGTCTTGATCCATCGCCCTGAACCACTTCAAACTCCTGGGTTCAAGTGCTTCTCCTCTTCTACATCTCAAGTGGCTGGAGTACATGAAGTACAGCTGGACCCAAGGCACCGAGTCTGTATGTTTATTTTAGAATTTCAGATCACTGGATTCTAAACTACACTCAGTTTTTGGTAAACATGCATGACTATTTGGATAGATTTCAGGTGATAAAACAGGGGTAGCAACTATGGTCTGCGGTCCAAAGTGGCCTGTAGGTTTTTTTCCTTAATAACAAGTTTCATGGGGAGATATATTAAAACTCATTTGCCTTTGTATCATTTGTGGCTACTTTCCTCTTACAAATTCATGGCTTCTAAAAGCCTGTACTACTTACAGCTGGCATGCCAAGTTCCTGAGAAGTGCAGATTCTGAGAGTGTGAATTCTTTGCACACCTTTAATTCCAGCACTTGGGAGGCAAAGGCAGGCAGATTTCTTCGTTTGAGGCCAGCCTGGTCTACAGAGTCAGTTCCAGGACAGCCAGGGCTACACAGAGAAACCCTGTCTTGAAAAACCGAGAGAGAAAGAGAGAGAGAGAGAGAGAGAGAGAGAGAGAGAACTTGGGTTAATAATGAAGATATGATTGGTATAAAGATAGACAGTGTTTCTGTTAAAGTATCCAGAAAACATTTTTGAGATTTTGTTGTGGCTGGAGAAGTGGCTCAGCTGTTAAGAGCACTGACTGTTCTTCCACAGGTCCTGAGTTCAATCCCCAGCAACCACATGGTGGCTCACAACCATCTGTAATGGGATCTCATGCCCTCTTCTTGTGTGTCTGAAGACAGCTACAGTGTACTCACGTATATGGAATAAATACATCTTTAAAAAGAAAGAAAGAAATTTTGTTGGTTATTTTATGTATGGCATCTGCCAAGGACCAATTTTAAAGAGTCTCTAGGGGCTGAGGAGATGGCTCAGTGGCTAAGAAAGAGTGCTTGATGTTTATGTATGAGGATGTGAGTTAGGATCGTGAGTTAGCATCCGGGTAAAACCCAGGCCATGGCAGCAGATGGCCGTGCATGTCTGTAACCCTAGGGTCTACATCAGAGGGGCAAAGTCAGATAGATCCTGGGAGTTTCCTAACCAGCCAATCCGAAAAACAAGTGAGCTTTTTCAGGTACACTGAGAGACTCTGTCCCAAGGGAAGATAGCCACTGAGGAAGCCATTCAGTGTCCCTCTCTGGCTTCCGCATGTAAGCACACACTCACACATAGACAGCAGGCATAGGTTTAACATTTTCAGGTTATGAGGCTTCTTTACCATGGCGGATCTCTGATGGGTTTTGTTTTGTCAGTCTGGGTTTTACACAGAGATTCACCTGCCTGGAACTTGCTAAGGAGTCCAGATGTGTGCCACCACACAGTGATTTCTAGTATTTTATTGCACTCTCTCATGAAAGTCTACTTGCTTTGTTTGGAGTAAGAATAAGATGGCCCCACTCTCAGGCTCTGTATGAAAGTGAAAAATGGGCCTGAGCCTTGGTCTCAAATTTGTCTCCATCTGTTCTGGCATGAGGATGATGATGATTTTCCTTCCATCACTGCCTAGAAACTCAACTCAGTTATGTTAGTAAGGCGTTATTCACAGGATGCTGCTGTGATGTGTCATGTTTATGTGATGGGAACTGGGGTGGTTACCCAGTTCAGGGGATCCCAGAGAGGTACTTCCCACCTAACTAATCCCTTTTCAGCTGCAGAAACATTTTTGTGGGACTCCTCCCTTGGAAGATCTCAGCCTGCTTAAACGTAGGAGGGTCAGAAAAATGTGCACAGATTCACCTTTAGGTGGGCGTGGGAGCTCACGGATGAGAGGCCCATTACCTGGGAGACGGTAGCAGGAGGGTCAGGAGTTTGAGGCCAGACCTGGCAACACAAGAATGAGACTCCGTCTCAAATAAATACATCATCCTATTATTCACACTTGAGGAAGTATTTGTCAGTCAATCTTAGTTCAAAATACTTGTTCAGAATCACTGCGCAGAACACATATATAGAGATGCCAACAGACAGGGAAGTCAATCTGGCTGGGTTCTTGTGGAGTTTATTAGCTGCCACCGAGCTGGTCAGCTACTGGTGTTAACATATAGTCACTCCCGGGCACGCAGGAAAATGAGTACCTCACTGTCAGGTCTATGAAGAGACTGACACATTTAGAGTGAGGCGGGATTAACCATAACAGGATACAAGTTCCCAGTAGAGGTTACAATGGGACCAAACTTTAAAGAAATGCATCAGTATTGGGAGCAGTATTGGGGCTTTCGTGTACGTGAGGCAAGAAGCATGATTTTGTAGAAGGTCCTGAACAACCCTAAATTCCTCTTCATATAGAAAACACTCTTGGAATGCTGGGTGTGGTAGTATATACCAGAAATCCTGGCACTCAAGAGCTGGAGGCCGGAGGATTGTGAGTTTGAGGTCAGTTTGGGTTACTTACATATTCAGACCCTGTCTTTAAAAGAAGAAAGGTGGTCGTGGCCTTTTAAAACAGGCCTGGTACTGGGCAGTGGTGGCGCACACCTTTAATCCCAGCACTTGGGAGGCAGAGGCAGGCAGATTTCTGAGTTCCAGGCCAGCCTGGTCTACAGAGTGAGTTCCAGGACAGCCAGGGCTACACAGAAAAACCCTGTCTCGAAAAAACCAAAACCCAAAACCCAAAACCAAACCAAACCAAAAAAGACCTGGTGGTCCTGGCACACATCTTTAATCTCAGCACTTGGGAGGCAGTGGCAGGTAGATCTCTGAGTTCCAGGCTAGCCTGGTGTACAGATTGAATCAGGACAGCCAGAGCTACATAGAGAAACCCTGTCTTGAAAAACAAACAAGAAAAAGGGGAAGAAAAAAAAAGGAAGGAAAGAAGGAGGAAAGAAAGAAAAAGAAAGAAAGAAAGGAAGGAAGAGAGAGCGAGAGAGAGAGAGAGAGAGAGTGGCTGGAGAGATGGCTCAGCTGTTACAAGCACTTGTTCTTCCAGAGGAACACAACGAGGTCATAACCAATTGTAACTCCAGTTTCAGGGGATCCAACAGATTGTTTGGCCTCTGTGAGCACCTGTACACGTGTGTGTCACACACACATACACACATCACATTTTAAAATTTTTGCTTAAAGGAAATGAAAGTAGACACTTGGATAACTTGCATATGTCAAAACTCCATTAAAAAAAAAACCTCACATAGCCTTGGACAAATAATTTGATTTCTTCTTGCCCCAGTTTTCCAAGCTGTCAAGGGAGTGATAAAATACCAGATGGTGCCTCACATCTATAATCCTGACTCTTTTTTTCGAGACAGGGTTTCTCTGTATAGCCCTGGCTGTCCTGGAACTCACTCTATAGACCAGGCTGGCCTCGAACTCAGAAATCCGCCTGCCTCTGCCTCCCAAGTGCTGGGATTAAAGGCGTGTGCCACCACTGCCCAGTAGTAATCCTGACTCTTGAAGGTAGAGTCAGAAAGATCAGAACGTTCAAGGTTATCCTCAGCTACACAAGCCCAAGGCCAGCCTGGGCTACAAGAGAGACCCTGTTTAAAAACAGACATTAAAGTGGGGCTAGGAGGATTAGATGAAACAGCACATGGCTCAGTGAAATTTTGCTAAGGTTTGCTCTTACTATTCCTATACAGCTTCACTTGCACATCCAGCATGTCTCTGCTCCTGGTCCTGTGACAATGGCAACCCAAGTTGCCCTTGAGAGTCTAGGAATTTACCTGACCTCTGCCCATGCTCAGAGCCCCTCTCTCTGACCTAACAACCTCACACCTCTGCTTATCTCTCACACTTCATCTCCCAGCCCTCCTCTGTTCTCTCATCCTGGTAGGCGAGGTTACGGTTGCCCAAGTGCACGTTCTCGGCACACCCTGACAGCTTACATGGACGGCTGGTCAGTCACCTGACCCACTTTGTTGGCTATCCAAGGGCAGTCAGTGGCCACACTTTGGGGTCTGTGGGATTTGTCCACTTGGCACTTGCTGGTGAGGAACACTGACTGCAAGAAGGGTTGCTTGTTCTGGAGACATCTCAACAGTCAGAGCTCGACTCTTTGATGGTATACAGCAGCAGTTCTCAACCTGTGGGTCCCCAGCCATTGCTCTGGAGTCCAGGCAGACCTTGAACTTGTGATCCGTTTGCAAGTAGCTGGGATTATAGACATGGGCCGCCAAGCCCAGCTGAAATATAGAATTATGAATATATCTTTCCTCTGTGGTGTTGGGCGTGTAAGTTCATCACTAAAAACAAGTGTGCATGTGTAAGTGGGTACACATGCTCTTCAGGATGAGGTCAGATGGCATCCTCGGCTGTCGATCCTACCTTCTACTTTCTCTGAGGCAGGGTCGGTTGTTCGTCATTGCATATGTCAGACTCGATTGTCCAGAGATTCTCCTGCCTCTCATATCCCTGGGATAGACTCACTATAGAAGCCCTGGGGTGACAGGGACTCACTGTCCTTTGGGCTTTTAACTAGGTTCTGGGGACTCGAACCTTATCCAAGGCAAACACCTTATCCACTGGGCCTTAGCTTCGTCTCCTAAGAATTAACCTATAAATATATTTTAGAGTATTAGGTGAGATGATGTGTAAGAACACAGAAAGGGGAGAATGTGAGTGAAGCATAGACACTCAGCATCGTGCTGACCCAATATGTGGGTAGATATCATTAACTTCTCATGATATTGCAACTATTGTTACTCTGGCTGAATTTAGAGAGAAATGGAGATGTCACCAAGTCACAAGGTTGCAGGGTCGAGATCTTGTCCCTCGGGACAGTCCTCAGAGGAAGGGACTGTGCTCAATTCTGATGACAGAGTGTTTCGAATCCCAGAAGGAGGAAGACAGAATCAGCTCTGAGCTGTCCCAGCTCCTCAACAAGTTCACTTATGATATTGGCTAGCCAGGGCCATATAGAGGCAGCTTCAGGGTCTAAGTCTGTGAGCCCCACAACTATCGTGCTGAAGAGGAGTCTGGAAGTGGAGGATGGAGGTCAGGGGCTCCTCAGATGCTGTCATTTGTCCCTGCGTACCTGTCAGTGCCACATACCAAGGCCATGCCACACTCTTCACAGATCTTTGACTTTCTCCTCAGGCTCCTAGACCGTCTCCACCCTCCCACATATCCCTAGGCCAGTTTTGGATTGGTTAGAAGTTCATGATCCATATTGCAGTGACAGGAGGTGGGGTGGGAAGGAAGATGGGGCTGGGACACAGATGTGGAGGCAGTCTTTGTGGAACTGCCCAGTGGGTGAGCAGCAAAGCTGCCCAAGGGCTCAGCCGCCCCGCCCGCTCCGCCCCCCCCCCCCCCCCCCCCCCCCCCCCCCCCGGCTTCAGCGGAGCTTTCCAGTTTCATAGAAGAGAAAACAGGTTCAGAGAGATTAGTGACTTGGTCCATAGATCTGTACCTGGAAACCACTCATCCCGGTTACCTTTCTGATTGTTGTGAGCAGAGACCCATCAGGAGGGAACAAGGGTTGATTTTGTTGACAGTTTGAGGGGCTGCAGCCTTCACAATGGAGAAGGCACAGTGACAGGAGTTCATGAGTAGTTGGTCACATTGCTTCTACCAATAGGAAGCAGAGTGGACAGGAAGTTGGACTGGGCTAGGAGATCCACAAGCTCACCTCCAGTGGCTCACTTTTACAGGCAGGCCCCACCAAAGGCTGGCCCGCAGCTGGAGACCAAGTGTGCAAACACGTGAGCCCATGGGGAACATTTTGTACTCAAACCACTCTGTGTGTGAAGGTGAACAGAGGGCTTGGGGTTGAGTTAGCAGGAACCTCCCTTCCAGTCTCCCTCTTCCCCTCTCCCCCATTCAGGTCCCCACCCTCACCCTGCAATTGTAGGCGTGCCCTTTCCACCTTCCTCTCTTGCCCTGACTCATTCCAAAAGTATTTAAGGCTCCTCCAAATAATTTCCTGTCCTGTAATCTCAGGCCTGTAATCTAAGCACTCAGGAAGCTGAGGCAGGAGGATAGCCAGGAGTCTATGACAATCTCAGCTACACTAAGACCCTGTTTCATAAGACAAATAGGCTGGGCCAGGGATAGATGGCTCAGTGGGTAAAGGTGTTTGCGGCTAAGCCTGACAGTATGAGTTCGATTCCGGGGCCTGCATGGTGGAAGGAGAGAACTGACTCCTGTAAGTTGTCCTCTGACAATGTGTGTATGTATATACATGGCCTCCTTGCTCCAAATAAGTGAGTAAACAAACAAACAAACAAACAAGAAAACAACAACTCTAGTCCAAAGTGAAGAACATGGCTTCCACCACTTCCCTGGGTTCCTTCTCTCCTCAGGACCATATTCTGGTCCTACAACAGCTTTTCAAACTGCCCTTGCTTCTTAGTGAGTTTTGTTTTCCTCTGACTAAATTCAAAGACAGTTTTAGACTTGTTGAGCAATTCCAGTCAGCTGGGGAGAGGGTGGAGGGCAGTTAATAGGTGAATTACACTGATGGTTCCCAAAATATTAGTCACCCACATATAAAATGCTCACTAAAACTTTTTGGTGTTGTTGCTGCCTGGGGTGGTGTGGGTGTGATCCCAGGGTTTGGGAGAGAGAGTTAGGACGACGAAGTTTGATGCTAGCCCGGGCTTCAGGAGACCCTATCTCAAAAAGCCAAATCAGGGCTTGCCATCACCCTATTATGAAAGGGGAGGAGTTCCTGAGGCTCCACCCCTCTCTGAGAATTTGAATGTAGTTACTGGTTGGTAGGGCTGGGGGCAAGGGAGTAGCAGGCATTTTCTTCAATAACCACAGCATGTTTCTATAAGCAACCCTAATGAGACACATTGGGTCATTAAAAACAAACAAACAAAGCATAAAGGTTTTGTAAGAGGTTATTTGTAAGGTTGTGAGTAGGGCATGTATGAGAGGTTCAACATGTGTGTGTGCATGCACACGCACGCGTGCGCGCACACACACACACACACACACACACACACACGACTAACTAGACGATGCTTGATATTTAAAACACACACTGCCAGCTGCCCTTATCGAGCACTGGTCTTGGAATCTGGGCGGTACCAAGCAGGACACACTGGTGCACAGCTACAATGAAGCTGGCGGCCAAAGCCTTATGTCCCTTCGTTCAGGGCTGCAACTGCCTTCTAGGCCAGAGGTCACCGATCTCTGTCAAGCTTTAGTGCAGTTTGGTGCAGAGTCCTTCCTAAACATCAGCTAATTATGATTAACAGCTGCCAGACCGCAGACAGCAGAGCCTTGGGGGTAAAGTGAGCGGCCGTTACAAAGGCGGTCGGGGGACATGGAGAAACAGAGGAACCTTTTCCAATAGAGACTCTGGTGATGAACTAAGGGTAGGGAGGGATGAGGTGACATGCCAGACCTGTGTCCCTTGCCTTTTACCCCTAGATGAGACAGGGTTAGTGTGTGTGTTACTGGGGGTTGGACCTAGGCCATTTTGCACGCTATGCAAGAGTTCTTCTACTCAGCAGTGCCCCCAGCCCTGAGTTCTTGTGATTGGCACACAGTGGGCCGGGGAATCTATTGATGTTCTTTTTCATTGCTGTAGTCAGATAGCTGAAGCTAGGTAATGATATATAGAGAAGATAGCTTATTCTTTTTTTTTTTTTTAAGATTTATTTATTTTATGTATATGAGTACACTGTAGCTGTACAGATGGTTGTGAGCCATCACATAATTGCTGAGAATTGAATTCAGAACATATGCTTTCTCAGGCTCCACTGGCTCTGGCCCAAAGATTTATTTATTATTATACATAAGTACACTGTAGCTGTCTTCAGACACACCAGAAGAGGGCGTCAGATCTCATTACAGATGGTTGTGAGCCACCACGTGGTTGCTGGGATTTGAACTCAGGACCTTCGGAAGAGCAGTCAGTGCTCTTAACCATAGAGACATTTCTCCAGCCGAGAGCTTATTCTTATTGCCCAAGAGTTAGAGGGTAGAATCTGGGGATGACCTTTTTCCTGGCAAAGTCTTGAGGTACCACAAGACATCACATGACAAAAGTCACCAGGATTCAATTATGGGGTCTCTATGCTAGTGACCTTCTCCAGTCTCCTAAAACACACTCAAAGGTGCCATTTAAATGCCAGTCTGGTTAAGTGGCTTTCTTTTTGCTGTTGTTTTGGGTTTGGAGCCATCCATAGTGGTAGTACAGGATAGCTCCTAATAATATGTAGCAGAGGCTAACCTTGAACTCTTGATCTTCCTATTTCCACCTTCTAAATGTTGAAATTTTAGAGAGCCAGGTCTCATTAAAAATGAAGGAGACAGAGCTAAACAGTTATTGTAACACAGTGTACAAATAGTTCTAGTGTGTGTGCGTGCGTGTATATGCACATGTGTGCATGTGTGTGTATGCACATGAGTGCGCGCGCGTGTGTGTCTGTGTGTGTATGTGCATGTGCGCGTGTGTGTCTGTGTGTGACTGTGTGTATCTGTGTGTGTGTGTGTATATGCACGTGTGTGCATGTGTGTGTATGCACGTGAGTGCGTGCGTGTGTGTGTGACTGTGTGTATCTGTGTGTGTGCATGTGTATGTGTGCATGTGTGTGTGTGTCTGTGTGTGTGACTGTGTGTATCTGTGTGTGCGTGTGTATATGCACGTGAGTACGTGTGTGTGTCTGTGTGTGTATGTGTATGTGCGCATGTGTGTCTGTGTGTGTGACTGTGTGTATCTGTGTGTGTGCATGTGTATGTGTGCATGTGTGTGTATGCATGTGTGTGTGTGTGTGTGCTCGCGTGCATCTGTGTATATAAAGCTGGAGATGATTCAGCTAACACTGCTTAGTGCTCTTCGAGAGAGCACTCACGGTACTCAGTCACTTGTCACTCTAGCTCCAGAGCATCTCACACCTTCTCATGGCCTATGAGGTTACCTACACTCACATGCACAGGCACACAGGCACACGTGCGTGTACATAATTAAAAAGAATAAAATCTTTAAAATAATTTTGGTATAATGGCTTGTCTCATCTATTTACACTTATTTATTTATCTATTTAACTCATAGCAGGGTTTCATTCTTTAGCCCAATCTTACCTATTGATTGATTGATTGATTGATTGATTGCATGGTCTTACTCTTTAGCCCAAGCTTGCTTCATCTCTCTCTCTCTTTCTCTCTCTCTCTCTCTCTCTCTCTCTGTGTGTGTATGTATATGTTAATTCAAAGCAAGGTTTCACTCTTTAGCCCAAGCTTGCCTCATCTATTTGTATGTATGTATATATGTATGTATGTATGTCTCTTTCTATCTCTATCTATCTATCTATCTATCTATCTATCTATCTATCTACTATCTATTCACAGCAGGGTCTTATTATTTAGCTCTAGCTTGCTTTATTTATTTATGAATGAACAGCAGAGGCTCACTCTTTTGCTTGCCTTATTTATTTATTTATTTATTTATTTATTTATTTATTTATTTATTAGTTATCTGTGGCAGGGTCTCACTCTTTAGCCCAAACTGTAAAAGTTTGGCCTGGTTGTTCCTCCCAGACCCACGCTCCCAGAAATAAGACTTAGACTCAAAGTGTACTACTTACAGGTACCTTGGCTGTACAGCTAGGCTCTTTTCTGACTAGATCATAACTTTTTATGCCCCATTCACTCTAATCCACATTCTGACATGTGGCTGGTTACCTGTGCGCAGGTACCACGCTTCTGTCTTGTGACATCTCCCTTTTCTTGTCTGTAGCTAAGATGTTCAGGGGATCTTCCCTGGTCAAATCTTATTTTCAGTAATTTGGATGGAAGACAGAGCTTTTCCTTTCCTGTTGGAACAAATGTAAAAATCTCCTCCCCAACATAACATATCTCCTTTCTTCCATTTTGGAATTAGGTCTTCTGTCGGCTGACCTGACTCAGCAGTTCTTTCTAAAGTCCATGCATCTTAGCAGTTGTGCTATCAGTCTCATTGACTTTTAGAAAATTTAAACTCGCCGGGCGGTGGTGGCACACGCCTTTAATCCCAGCACTTGGGAGGCAGAGGCAGGCGGATTTCTGAGTTCGAGGCCAGCCTGGTCTACAGAGACAGCCAGGGCTACACAGAGAAACCCTGTCTCGGGAAAAAAAAAAAAGAAAGAAAGAAAGAAAGAAAGAAAGAAAATTTAAACTCAGCAAAGCACATTTTAAAGCCATCTTTGGGAGATATCAGATCCTCCTTCTGCTCTATGAGCCTTTCCTCCAAAGTCCTATTGTGTGGCATTGTTTTAAGTTAGTAAACAGATTCTAGACTCTCAATTCAATATATTGTATCTCTGTGGGATGATGTTTCAGTTTCTCAAGCCCCTGTGGAATTTTCCTGTCTAGAACTATGGTTTTTGATGTTATTGTAAGTTCCAGATTGGATTCCTCTAAGGGTTTCCTATTTTGATATAAAGATTCTTTCAACCTATGTTTTATGGTCTCTAATCTAGTATCTAATTTCTCAGTCTCTTCTTTCTCCAAGTCTGTCTTATTCTGATCTTTCCCAGAGAGGGCATACAAAATTGTAATCATTGAAAAAACCAGCCATTTGTATGCTGAGTAAGAACAAAACAAACCCCAGACAAATGAAAATAAAACCAAACGAGATTAGTAGTTAACTGGCAAGTATGGGATTCATTCTCTTTTCATTGGCCCTTAGAATTTTCACAGGAGGTACAAAGAGTTAGCATTTGGGGGTACAGGTGTGTAGATGTGTGTGTGGGGCAGGCTGGGGGATGGGACTTATGAGTTTAATCAGGGCTATGTACAGAAGCATGGGCATTTACCAGTGGCTATACCACAGAAGAAAAAGGCTCTCCCTCTCCAGCAACCTGCAGACTCCCAGAGAGGAGAGAGGTCTGAGTCTCTCCCCTCCGTTAGTTTTAATGTAGCAAGTTTAAAAGACTGACTAGGGGCTGGTGAGATGGCTCAGCGTGTAAGAGCACTGACTGTTCTTCCAAAGGTCCTAAGTTCAAATCCCAGTAACCACATGGTGGCTCACAACCATCTGTAATGGGATCTGATGCCCTCTTCTGGTGCATCTGAAGATAGCTGCAGTGTACTTATGTACAATAATAAATAAGGCTGACTAAACACAATCCCATTTTTTAAAAAAAGATTTATTTATTGATTATATATAAGTACACTGTAGCTGTCCTCAGACACACCAGAAGAGGGCATCAGATCCCATTACAGATGGTTGTGAGCCACCAAGTGGTTGCTGGGATTTGAACTCATGACCTCTAGAAGAGCAGTCAGTGCTCTTAACCGCTGGGCCATCTCTCCAGCCCCCACAATCCTATTTTTGTCCTCTGTCTCAGAGGCTTCCTTGGTCCCTAATTTTGCTTCTTCCTTTTAAATGCAGGATCAGGATCAACCAGAATGGCTACAACCAAAACTCCTAGAAATGGCCCCAGCGGTTGCCGTTCAGACCTGGATTCCAGGTACCACAGACTTTGTGACCTGGCGGAAGGCTGGGGCATTGCCCTGGAAACACTGGCTGCAGTCGGAGCTGTGGCTACAGTGGCTTGCATGTTTGCACTCATTTTCCTCATCTGCAAAGTGCAGGACTCCAACAAAAGAAAGATGCTTCCCACCCAGTTCCTCTTCCTCCTGGGAGTGCTAGGGGTCTTTGGCCTCACCTTCGCCTTCATCATCAAGCTGGATGGGGCCACAGGACCCACGCGCTTCTTCCTCTTTGGCGTCCTCTTTGCCATCTGCTTCTCTTGCCTCCTGGCCCACGCTTTCAACTTGAACAAGCTGGTCCGAGGGAGGAAGCCCCTGTCGTGGCTTGTGATCCTCAGCCTGGCGGTAGGCTTCAGCCTGGTCCAGGACGTCATCGCCATTGAATACCTGGTCCTCGCCATGAACAGGACCAACATCAATGTCTTTTCTGAGCTGCCCGCCCCTCGGCGCAATGAGGACTTTGTCATGCTTCTCATTTACGTGCTCCTGTTGATGGCGCTGGCCTTCCTCGCATCCTTCTTCGTTTTCTGTGGATCCTTCTCCGGCTGGAAGAGACACGGGTTCCACATATGCTTCACCTTGTTCCTCTCCATCGCCATCTGGGTGGCCTGGATCATCGTGCTCCTGATTCCCGATGTGGACCCGAAATGGGATGATACCATTCTCAGCACAGCCTTGGTGGCCAATGGCTGGGTTTTCCTGGCGTTTTATATCTTGCCCGAGTTTCGACAGCTCCCGAGGCAACGGAGCCCCATGGATTACCCAGTTGAAGATGCTTTCTGTAAACCTCAGCTCATGAAGCAGAGCTATGGTGTGGAGAACAGAGCCTATTCCCAAGAGGAAATCACCCAAGGTATGATTGAAGAGGCATTGGTATAAAGATTTGTGGGGGAAGGAGTTGGGCGTGGTGGTGCAAGCGGCGCATGTGGGCAAATATGCAAATGTTTGTATACACACACACACACACACACACACACACACACACCTCTAATCTTAGCACTTTGGAGATGGAGACAGGAGGATTATGAGTTTAAGATCAGCCCTGGGTTATGTAGAAAGACTGTCTCTTGGAACACCAAAACCCTTGTGGGCTGGGGATGTGGGTCTGTGTAGTGCTTGTTTAAACATGCATGAAAAAACCAGAGCGGCTCTCCAGCACCTCGTTAAGTGAGAATGGTGGCACACACTTGTAAGCCCAGCACATGGGAGGTGGAGGCAGGAGGATCAGAAGTTCAAGGTCATCCTTTGGCTATACATAGATTTCAAGGCCAGCCTGGGATGCATGAGGTGGTCTCAAAACACAAAACCATTCCCAGCTATAAAACCTGTAATTTTCTAGAACCACACACAGCAAAAGGCTCTCTCCTAACTGCCCTGATGTCTCCCAGTCTTGATCTTAATTGTACTATAATCCCATCCAAGGCTCCTGGAGCTGCCCTCTAATCCCATTAATGGAAAATGGGGATTAGAGACAGGAGGGGAAATAAACAAACAACAGGACATTCCCAAATGCAGAAGCAAAACCTGAGAGAAGACAGACAGAGCTAGAGGAAGTAAGAAGACTGGAAGCTCACGCCTCCCATGAACCCTGGGGAGGGGGTGTCAAGAGGATCAGAAATGCACGGTCGTCCTGGGCTACGTGAGGCCCTATCTCAACAATCAACCAACCAACCAACCAACCAACCAACCAACCAACCAACCAACTAACCAAAACCAAAACAGGGGCTTGAGGGACAGTTCACTGACTGAGAGCACTTGCTGCTCGTTTAGAGGACTAGGTTTCTCAGCATCCCCATGGCCACTCACAACCATCAGTAGCTCCAACTGCAGGAGTCTGGCGCCCTCTTCTAGCCTCTGTGAGCACCAGACACACATGCAGTGCATACCTTCGTGCAGGCAAAACACACACACAGAAAAATAAAAATAGATAGGTTTTTTTTTGTGTGTGTAGTTTTTTTTTTTTGAGACAGGGTTTCTCTGTGTAGCCCTGGCTGCCCTGGCACTCACTCTGTAGACCAGGCTGGCCTCGAACTCAGAAATCCGCCTGCTTTTGCTTTCCAAGTGTTGGGATTAAAGGTGTGCACCACCACTACTTGACTAACAACCAAGTTCTAAGGAGCTCACAGTAAACCAACTTCTGTATTAGTTACTTTTCTGTTGCTGTGACAAAATACTATGACCCAAAGCCTTGAACTTGTATTGATGTGCCTGCCTCTTTCTCCAGAGTGCTGAAATCACATACACAGTGTGTGTGTGTGTGTGTGTGTGTGTGTGTGTGTGTGTGTGTGTGTGTTGCTAGGGATGGAACCCAGGGCTTCATGCACAGCAGGCAAGCTCTTTAACCCTGAAAACAGTCCTAGCCCTACCCTAGGCTGTGCTCTTAAAGCTGGAACAGCAGAGTCTCCTGGGGATGCAGGGCAGGAAGTAACTTCCCACAGTGCTTCCCAGGCCTCAGTCTCCCTCAGTCTCCCTCAGTCTCCCTCAGTCTCCCTCAGTCTCCCGCTGTATTCAGTACTTCTATTGTGGGTCCCTAGGCCCTAATGTTCCCTTTTTGTTCCTGTTTTTCTGTTTGTGTGGTTTTTGTTTTGTTTTGTTTTGTTTTTGAGACTGGGTCTTGCTATTTTGTCCCAGCTGTCCTAGAACTTACTGTGAAGAGCAGACTAGCCTCCACCTTTGTCTTCGGAGTGCTAAGATTGTGAGTGTGAGCCTGGCTTGCCTTTCTTGTTTTGCACCCTTGGTTGCTCCTTTCTCAAGTGGACTTCTAGTCATTGTCTACTACTGTGTGCATTTGACACTGGCTCCCCACACTGCCCAGCTTGTTTTGTTTTTGAGACAAGGCCTCATGGAGCCCAGGTTGGGTGGGAACTCACTATGTCGTTGAGGGTGACAGTGAACTTCTGATCCTCCTACCTTCATCTCCCAGGTACTGGGTCACAGGTGGGCACCATCAATGCCTAGGTCCCCACACTGTCTTAAATGAAGAAGCATTTAGAAAGGGGACAAGGGCAGGTAAATTTGTCAGGAAATGAACCAGTTGCTTTAAAGCGAGCTCAAGTTTAAAAAGCCTATGATTTCCCCCAAATACATAGAATACAGTTGCTCATAAACTCTTCCTCGTTTAGGACAAGAGTAAATCCTGTGGTCTTAGGGTATGACCATGCTTACTTTGGGGATGAAAGGCATGGTCTCTCCCTGCAAGAAATTTAAACTGCTGAGGCCCAGCGGGACCAACTGTCACAGTGATACAGAAAGGAAAGCACAGATGGGTCCTGGTGCCTCAGTCTCTCCTCTCCCTCTGTTTCAGGTCCTGAGATGGGGGACACACTCTATGCACCTTATTCCACCCATTTCCAGCTGCAGGTAAGCGACCTTTGTTATTCCTCACTCCCCCCCCACCCCCCAAGGGATAATTGTCCTTTGGGAATAGATATTGCCACCATGAAGGAATGCCACGCCTTCTTTCCTACACTCGGGGCTGGGGGTGGCCCACAGGCTCAGGGAGGACCTTCGAGAGGGACATCTGTTGGGAAGGCATTGGAGGTCATTGAGGCTGTAGAAGCTTTAACCATATGCTTGCTTCCCTTACAGAATCGCCAAAAGGATTTCTCTATCCCGAGAGCCCAGGCCCCGGCCAGTCCGTACAATGACTACGAAGGGCGCAGAGGGGACAGCTAACTGTTGCGAAGTGTGGGACAACCAGAGTCAGGCAGCAGGTCCAGCCAGGAGTCCTGCAGATGTGAACTGAACCCAGGGCATCCTAGGGAAACTGTACACAGAGGCTTGCAACCTGCCTAGCACACCGCTGTCTCGCCTGGGGCGGCTAAGCCTAACAGACTGTCTTCGCAGCGCTCCAGAGTCTCATTTGCCCCATGCCTAGGACACTTCTGGGAGGTGGGAGTCTTGGCAAGTCCGGGTGAGACCCTTACCTTTCCCAGGAGAATGAGCGAACAGCCGCTCAGCTGACTACTCACTGTTTGGTCATCCTCGGAAGCCAATTCACCTAACCCAGGGTGGTTTCTATGAGGATTTGCTCGGCACCGAGCAGAACTGAAGATTTGGATAAACCCAGAAAGGTCTGGGTCTCCCCCTTGTCCATCTCAGTCCACACTGGAAGCTAATCGGCCGTGCCTGGGGAGGAGCGGCTAAAGGTCACGTGTCTGCTCTTAGTACACTGCCCTACAGTGGCCTTGTGGTGCAGACACCAATCTCCAAAGGCGACCTTCTCATCTCAATCACCTCCAAACTCGCCGCCAACCCCAGATCTCTGTGTCCTTTGCCAGGAGCTCTTTGGGACATTACTGGAGTAGACAAGGTCTCCCTGCCAGGAGAATTCAGGTTTTGTACTCGCCATAAATTCCTGGCACTTGCTCCTTCCCTCCCTTGGCTCCACATCCTCAGTAATTCGTTCACCCTGACCTCCACAGTGTCTATTCTTGGGGCGGGATGCATTTGTTATGTAGTAAGTTATTTACTGGGTATGCAATAAAGATGTGGTCATAACTATTTTTTAAATTTAAATTTTATTTATTTATTTATTTATTTTCTTAAAAAACTAATGTTCTGATTTAAGGATTTTGTGAGTATGAGCTTGCACATGCTACAGTGAAGGCCAGGGAATAACTTTCCAAAAATCTGTTGGGCTGAGGATTAGGAATCTCTCTGCTATGGAGAAACTAGGAGCCTCACACTTAGCCACGGCACAATGTGCAAACATGAGCTTAGTTAGGAACTTGCTCTTTAAGAGACAGGTAGATTTCTGTGAGTTTGAGGCTAGCATGGTCTACATAGTGAGACTGGGCTAGAGAATTGGCAGCATGGCTTACCTGTAATCTTAGCATATGGGAGGCTGAGGCAGGAGGATTGCCATGATTTCTGAGGCCAGTCTGAAGTACAGAGTAAGAATTTGTTTCAACAAAAACAACAATAATAAAAACAAACAAACTATCATAAAAGTGAGTTAAGACCATGAACAAGTGTGGGTCTTTATAGCTCAGCTATGGCTAGCTCATAAAGACTGGCAGGCCGCACTTGCATTGCCTGGTTTTTTACAGATTGGAGACAGAATGACAGAGCTGGCAGGAACCTGAACTCAATCTCTGGGACCTGCATGGTGGAGTGAGAGCCAACTCCTGAAGAATGTGAGTCCTTCTAGACTCGCCTAGTCTTTCTCAAGAAGCCATAACCAGTGGGGTTTGTTGTGAGGACAGAAAATAGCACAGTTTCTCTATATCTGTCATGAAGTGAGTGCTCAATAAATGCATATTCCTGGGCTGGCCAAATGGTGCAGAGGGTACTAGCACTTGCTGCCAAGCCTGCTGAATTGAGTCCAACCACTGGTTCCTACCTGGTCAAAGGAGAGAACTGATTTCCACAGGCTATCCTCTGACTTCCACACACAGATCATGTCATGTATGCACCCACACATCCAAATAAACAAATATATGTAGTCTTAGTTGGCGTTTCATTGAAGAATGCCATGACCAAGGCAACTCTTATAAAGGCAGACATTTAACTGGGGCTGGCTCACAGTTTCAGAGGTTCAGTCCATTATCATCATGGTAGGAAACACGGTAGTGTGGGGGCAGACATGGTGCTGGAGAATGAGCTGAGACTTTTATATCTCCATCAAAAGGTAGCAGAAGATGGTCTGCCACACTTGAGCATAGATGACTTCAAAACCTACCCCCACAGTGAGGCACTTCCTCCAACAAGGCCACACTTACTGCAACAGAGCTATACCTCCTAATAGTGCCATTCCCCATGGCCAAGCATTCAAACACATGATGTTCCCAGCCAGGAAGGATGGCTCACATCTGTAATTCTAACACTCTGGAGGCTGAGGCAGGGGGACTGCCATGATTTTAAGACCCAGCTTAGGTTACAGTGTAAGAACCCTGTGTCAAGTCTCCTCCCTAAATGTATATTCATTTTTAAATCTTAAAACACAAAAATCAACACAAAGGAGCTCTGAATTCAAAAGGTGAGGGGCTTCTTCTGCGCTATCAAGCCAGTGATTTCGCAGTGGACATGCACAGTGATCTGTAATTTAAGTCAAATCTTAAACCTGCAGACAATATCACATCCCATGGACTGAGAGAACTCAGAATCCAAAACTGATCATCACCACTTTGTCAGCCTGGTCCCTGGGTGTTTGATCTGTGGTTCTCATTTCTCTGCTATAAAGTGGGGTTCTCACCCTTTCCTGTTCAGGATTGACTTGCTCCAGTGGCTCTCAGGAGTCGGGGAGACATATCTGTGCTTGTTATAAAGGCTGCTGCGAAGGATACAGATGAGGAGATACACTGGTGAGGCATGGAAGCTTCTGGACCCTCATGCCTCTTTATGCATCATCCACTAGGACATGCCAAGCATGTAGCTACCTGAAGCTTTCTGGATTGTGTCCAAGTTTGTATGGAGTTGGTGTGCCTAGCAAGACTGCAGATAGACAGGTGTGTGTGTGTGTGTGTGTGTGTGTGTGTGTGTGTGTGTGGTGTGAGAGAATATTTCTCTCTCTCTCTCTCTCTCTCTCTCTCTCTCTCTCTCTCTCTCTCTGACTCTGAGACAGGGTCTCAATCAGTGGCCCAAGATGACTTGGAGTTCACTATAGAGCCCAGGTTGGCTTGTGGCAATCCTGCCTCAGTCTGTTAAGTGTGGGAATTAAGGCCATCATAGCCAGTGACTTCCTGGCTCTTAGGTCTTACATTCTTCATTAGAAGGTATCAGAATACCTCTGGATAAGGAGACCTAAGACCTGCTACCTGCTCCTCTCTTTTTGGTATAGTGTTTAATTCTGTGTGGGGGTCTCAACCTCAACAGGATATGCCTGCCTCTGTCTCCTGAACGCTGGGATTAAAGGCCTCTCTCTCCCTCTCTCTCTCTCTCTCTCTCTCTCTCTCTCTCTCTCTCTCTCTCTCTC
>JADRCD010191695.1:17255-27683 GCA_019843815.1 Montemys delectorum | reverse complement strand
GTGTGTGTGTGTGTGTGTGTGTGTGTGTGTGTGTGTGTGTGTGTGTGCATCTTTGTGAGTATATGCATGAGTGTGGGCAGGTGCCCCGTCCACATGTCCACACGTAGAGGCCAGACGAGAGCGCTGGCTCCCTTGGATATAGAGGTCCCCCTGTTCGTATCATGCTTGTCACCTGGGTGCTGGGATCTGAATTCTGGCTCATGACTGCGCAGCAAGCACTCTTTTCTGCTGAGCCGTCTCTAGCTCCCTACCCCAAACACCCCTGCTGTTTGTAGGGGTTTCTGGAACTTTCCATTGCCCCTTTCATCATGAGTTTCTGACTGAGGCAGCTGAGCCACCATCACACTGGTGTTTTTTAATAGCACGATCTGCTCTATCTCTAAAAGAAAACAAATATTCCATAGAACCCGCACTTACAGGGAGAGACGGCAGCATGAGATTTTACAGCCCTCAGGCATAGATGCTCTCACCACCGTAGATAACTCATTTTCCTACTCTCCAAAACAATTGGAATTTAATGGTGGAGTAAAATGGCTTAAATGGTTTTTTTTTTGTTTTTTGTTTGTTTGTTTGTTGTTGTTGTTGTTGTTGTTTTTTCTGAGGTGGTATCTCACCTAGCCCAGGCTAACCTTGAACTCACTATGTAGCTAAGGCTGCCCTGGAACTTCTGATTCCCGTCCCTGCCTCACTGAGGGCTGGGGTTACAGGTGGAGCCACGTCGCGTCCATGCCTCACTGAGGGCTGGGGTTACAGGTGGGGCCACGTCGCTTAGGTTGTGCTAGTTGCCCAGTCTTTGGAAGTACCCAGGGTAATATAAAGCGGCATTTCATGGATGCACTGGAAGGCCTTTAAGGACTGAATAATCAATTGCAGAACTCTCTTGAAGTTCTATCCCCACAAGGCTCAGGGTACATCGCTTAATATGTTAAGGAGACCACAGAGAAGTTACCAAAATGGGTGGATGCTTAATTAAGGAATGAAAACACACAGTCTTCTTGGATTTATTTGGGCTCTCAAGAGTGGGAGCCCAAGTTTGAATTCTCTTGTGCCTTCCATCTGTCAGTATCTTGTGGTTGCCAGTCTGTCTGGAGCTCGTCGGTCTGTCTGTTGTGCTTTTGTCTATATCTGAACCTGTGCTTATGCCTGTGCGTTTCCATAACAAAGGGCTTTGATTTGTGTTTATTGATCAGTTTAGAAAACATGGTATAGGAGAGATACGAGGGATTCTTTACAGAAGTTGTTACCAGAGTTTTCCAGGGGAAGAGCTGACCCGCATTGATCCAGAATAGCACTCAGAACTGCGAAGAGACACTATCAACCTGTGTCCGCACGTTGCTTCCTGGACTTAGGGGGTATTTGTTATTTAGGGTTACTTTCAATCGGTTGGCTGCTGTCACCACATGATGACACAATAAAGTTGCATATGCATTATTCTGGGTCCATGGCGTAGAAGACTATTGAGTTATTGTAGGTTATAAAAGCAGATTGTGCCAGAAATCCAAGGCAAAGTAAGGTTGGTTAGAGTGTTTCTCAAAGGCATGTTAAACTTAAGCAGGCTGTGCACCCAGTAGGGTGGCAGGTTAAATACATGGTCTTGATGATCGCATGGCACATTACTAACTTGGCTGCAAGGTCTGGAAACAGTTTAGCTTCTTTGGAGTCAAGAGATAATGTCAGAAAAATGTGTCACCACATCAGGGAACATCGAGGAAGAGGAATGGAAACAACAGGAGAGCTGAGGGAGGGAGGGGCGCCATGGGACCCTGACTTCTGGACACAACACAGCTGTTGCACGTGTGGACTTTCGGCAGTTGTGGTGAGCTGTTCTGGACCTTCAGAGGATCAAGAGTCGAGTGTGGATGGAGAGATGAGACTCTACCCTAGCTAAGGAGCTATTGGCAGTTAATGGCTCCTGGAGAAGGGAGAGTCACTTCTCTTCCTGGGTGTGTCTACTGCTAAGTCTAAGTTGCTCTTGCTCCAGTAAGTAACCCCACACCCACACTCGTGCAAACATCACTAATAAAGTTCAGTGGGTATTAAAGAAGAAATAAAAGAAGGAAGAGAAAGAACTCAATCGGAGTGGGAAAAAGAGAAGGAATGGCTTGTGATAGTGATCTATCATATACCTGTACAGAACTCCAAAGAATAAAACCATTTAAGAAGAAATAAGAGGCCGAACCCAAATGGGAAGTGGAGGCGAGAGTTAGAGGGGCGGGGCTGAGGCCTGGGAACCGGGATCTGGAGTGGCCGAAGGTTGACTTGACCCCAGAAGTAAACTGAAGGACCATGGTGGGTGGCAAGCTGTGGGTTGTGACGGAGTCTCAGATCCTGTCCTCTGGACACACCCAGGATCAGAGGATCAGAGGTGAGGAGGACACAGCATCTGTCTCAACACCAGGAGTAATTGGGATCAACGGGACCCAGACACACAGGAATTCTGCCAGATCAGTGGCACAGGTTCCTTCCCTGGTGCTCTGAGCAGACCTTGGGTGCAAACTCTACAGCGAGTCCCATAATTCCCAAAAGAAGCTGTACTCTCAGGTGCTTTAATTAGCTCAGGATCACAGGATCCCAGAATCACAGGATCACAGAGACAGCTTGACTCTGAGGAGTTGTGTCAGAACTAGAGATAACCAGATGGCAGGAGGCAAGCGTAAGAACATAAGCCACAAGAAACCAAGGTTACTTGGCATCATCAGAACCCAATTCTCCCACCATAGCAAGTCCTGGACACACCATGACACCGGAAAAGCAAGATTTAGATCTAAAATCATTTCTCGTGATGATGATATAGGGCTTTAAGAAGGGCATAAATAACTCCCTCAAAGAAATACAAGAGAACACAGGTAAACAGCTAGAAGCCCTTCAAGAGGAAACACAAAAATTCCTTAAAGAACTACAGGAAAATACAATCAAACAGGTGAAGGAAATGAACAAAACCATCCAGGATCTAAAAATGGAAATAGAAACAATAAAGAAATCACAAAAGGAGACAACCCTGGAGATAGAAACCTAGGAAAGAGATCAGGAGTCATAGATGCAAGCATCACCAACAGAATACAAGAGATAGAACAGAGAATCTCAGGGGCAGAAGACTCCATAGAAAACATTGACACAACAATCACAGAAAATTAAAAAAACAAAAAGGTCCTAACCCAAAACATCCAGGAAATCTAGGACACAATGAGAAGACCAAACCTAAGGATAATAGGTATAGAAGAGAGTGAAGACTGCCAACTTAAAGGGCCAGTAAATATCTTCAACAAAATTATAGAAGAAAACTTCCCTAACCTAAAGAAAGAGATGCCCATGAACATACACGAAGCCTATAGAACTCCAAATAGACTGGACCAGAAAAGAAATTCCCCCTGTCACATAATAATAAAAACACCAAATGTACTAAACAAAGAAAGAATTTTAAAAGCAGTAAGGGAAAAAGGTCAAGTAACCTATAAAGGCAGGCCACCAGCCTTCTTACCAGAGACTATGAAAGCTAGAAGATCCTGGGCAGATGTCATACAGACCCTAAGAGAACACAAATGCCAGCCAAGATTACTATACCCAACAAAACTCTAAATTATCATAGAGTTTAGATGGAGAAACCAAGATATTCCATGACAAAACCAAATTTATACAATATCTTTTTTTTTTTTTTGCAATTTTTAAACACCAGTATTTATTGAAGAGAAATGAAGTTATATGTTCACACTCATTGTATATAAATGTTCACAAGTATTATATTCATAATATCCCAAACTAAAAACAGCTGATGCCCACACTAATAGGATATATTCATGTAACAGAATACTACTCTCTGAAGAAAACTGACTGCCATGTCTCCGCTTGAGTCCTACAATTATTTCTAGTTCCTTGAAGACACTCAGAATATGTTTTTTGCTAGGGAACAAACTGTGCTGTATGTTGGCCCTTAAAAAGGCTTTCTGGTTTGTGCATGTGAGCAAAAACACACACACGCGCATACGTGCACACACACACACACACACACACACACACACACACACACGGCCTTTGTTATTTTTCACTGTGCCATTACATAGACTCTCTACCCTCACAGGTCTAAAATCCCTCATTTGTCTCTCAGAGGGGACACACCTAAGTTGCTCATACAGAAATAGAGGCATAGCGAGGCCTTCTAAAGGGGAAAGACTGGCCCAGGAGGCACGAAAGCTGGCCACTGCTCATGACTACTGAGTAGCCATCCCATTCCTTGACTTCTGCCTCCCGTTCTGCAAGGTAAGGGATTGTATCCCCAAGGATACTTTGGACGCACATCTCTGACTCTGGTCCTGTTGTTCCTGTAACATCTAAAAAATGGAGGACAGATGAAACCTTTGGGAGGAGGAGGTGTCAGACACAAAGGCAAGACAATTAATAAAAGACACCAGCTCATCAAAGGCACCGAGGTAGCAGACTGCCTTTCATGGTCACTGCTTGATGCCCTTTATGAGCATCAGCTGTTAATGGCATATGAAGGCAAGTCTGTCTGCTGCCCTATTAGCTCTAGTTGTCTCCGTGTGGCGACACTGTGGGATGTCACCTGCTGGACAGTCCATGGGAATGTCCATGTATGGATATGCTGTGGCTGGGAATTCTGCTACCATTTTATAGATGATGCTAGGTCCATCAGAATTTGACCCCCCTTAATTCCTTCCTCACCCCCTTCCTCCTTTCCTCCTTTTCTTGAGCCAGGGTCCCAGTATGTTGCCCTGTCTGGAACTACCTATGTGGAACAGGCAAGCTTCAAACTCTACACCCAGCTCTCTTTAGTAGAAAGTACATTTGTTTATTTGTGTGTACATGTGTGTGGTGTATATGGTTGTAAGCTTCTTTCCTTTCACTGTGGGGGTCCCTGGGGGAATTGAACTCATTAGGCTTGACAGCACGTGTCTTTACCTGTGAATCATCCCTCCTATCTGCTGTCTGCTCTCCCTCCCTCCTTCCCTCCCATCGTCCCTCTCTTCCTCCTTCCCTCTCTCCCTCCATTCTTCCTCCATCCCTTCATCTGTCTATCTTCTCCATCCTCCCCTCCTTCTTTCCTGCTCTCCCTCCTTTCTCCCCCCCCTTCCTTTTTTCCTTTTAGATTGTTTTGACAGCACTAGGGATTGGCTCCAAGGCTTTGTGCATGCTGGCCGAGTGCTCTTTCCTGCACTGCCTCCTCAGCCTCTCCCAGGTTTCTTTATGAAAAGTGACCGAACACTTCCCACCCACTAGGATGCCATTGTGAATACAAACCCACCCAGAAAATAGCAAGCATCATCAAGGCGGTGCGGATACTGAAGCTTTCTTTACATTTCTGACGGATAGAAAATGCTGTAGAGATAAAAAGCAAATAGAACATCTCTTCAAAAAACTTCAGAATGTGGCCAGCAAGATGGCTCCTCGGGTAAAGGGACCTGGCGCCAAGCCCGGTGACCTGAGTTTGATCTCCAGGACCCCAAAGAAAGGAGAGAGAGAACTGCCTCCCACAAGTTTTTTGCTGACTTCCACAAGCATGTCATGCATTGAACATCCTCAAATAAACACATTAAAATTTAATAATGGAATGAAATTTGCACATGGTCCAGCAATCACACTTTTGGAGATATAGCTAAAAGTGAAGGATTTAAGATATTCTTGTAGCCGCCTGCAGCGCTATTCATAGTGGCCACAGGTGGAAGTAATCCATATGTCTGATGACAGATTGTCTGTGCCTAGAAAGTGGGCCATAGGTGTGCAAAGCAACGGTAGTTCCCTTCCAAACTGAAGGAAATCCTCTGGCAGCAGAGAAAGGAAGAGCATCATGAAGCTGATGTCTTCTTGGGTTGTATCACAAGACCCTGGCCCACAAAACAAACGGACAGGGCTGGGAAGTGACTCAGTGGGTTAAGGATTTATGTGGAAGCATCAGGATGTGCATTCAGATGCCCAGAAACCGTGTAAAAACTGGACATGGTAGCTCATGTGCCTGGAACCCTAGTGTGCTTCTACTGGGAGGCAAAAGGCAGATACAGAAGGGCCATGAAAAACTCCTGGGCCAGATAGCGGTCTACACAGCAGCAAACAGCAAAAGGGACTTTGTCTCAAATAAAATAGAAGCAACAGCTGACACCTGAGGTTACTCTCTGACCTCTACAAGCACATCATGGCACGAATATCACACACACACACACACACACACACACACACACACACACACACACACAGCAGCAGCAGCAGCAAAACAAGCAAATCTCAAAAATTAGAGAAATTATGTTACAAATAAGTGGTAGGGGTAATGCTGGAGAGACTTGGTAGCTAAGAACACTTGCTGTTCTTTCAGGGGACCAGGGTTCAGTTCTCAGCACATCAGGCAATTCCAAACTACCTGGATGTCCAGGTCCAGGGGATCTGACATCTTCTTCTGGCCTCCACAGACGCTGGACAAACATGTTTTACATACAGACAAGTAGAATATCTTGGGATGAATATATACATATATATATGTGTGTGTGTATTATACAATGTATATATATATATATATAAAACATATAATAGAGTTAAATAGTTCTATAGTATGTAATTAAATAAGTGCAGACGACAAGTCAGTAGGGTGGTAGCAAGATTTTAATTGTGCAGGACATGACAGTCTTCAGTTTCCAGAAGAGTAGGAAGGGCCAGGAGACGGAGAGGAAGGGACAGGATGGATGCTTCATTGACAGTGTGTCCGGTGCTCTCCTGGGCCCTTCAGGGTTGGGTGGAGCAGGACACTTTTTCAGGTAGCTTTATAAGCCTGCATCTTGCTGTGGGCTTAGTGTAGCTGATGGAATGAGATACTCCCGGCTGGGATCAACATTCTGGAAAGGAAGGATGAGTTGTTGTTAGCAACTTTCTGAGCCAAAAATTATCATTTCACTGTCATTTGATTCTTTGATAGTTAAAAAAAAAAAAAAACTACTAAATTGTTCTAGTTGCATTTCTGTTGCTGTGATAAAATATCCTCACAAGAAGCAACTCAGGTGACAAAAGGTTTGTTTTAGCTTCTTCCAGGTTGTAGTCAAGGTGGCAGGAACTTACAGCAACTGGTCAAATCATATCCAAGGTTAAAGGCTAAGAGAAATGAATGCATGTTCATTGCTTCTTAACTTGTGCTCAGTTCTATTTCTCCTCTTACATGATCCAGGACCCCCTGCCTAGGGAGTGGTGCTGCCCACAGTGGCTGGATCTTCCCACACTACATTAAGTCATTAAGACACATTTCTACAGATACAGCCATAAGCCAAACTCTCCCTTCTTGTGGCTCATTTCCCAGGTGATTCTAGTCTGTGTAAAGTTGACAGTGGGAACTAACAGTCACACAAACCTATTTCCACCATGTTCCACTGCTGGTCATTAATAAACCTTTTTTTTTTTTTTTTTTTTTTTTTTTTTTGCAAGGAGGGGAAAGGGCAAGGCCATAGCTGATTCCTGGAATTTGAAATGCATCCAAGAAACTCTTTGCGGGAATGGCTAAAAATACTTTTTTTTTTTTTCTCATTGTGCAAACATTCCTCATCCATACCCTTACCCCATCCCTTCTTTAATTGAAGAAGATGGTATGTGACTATATCCTGGTCTAAGTGTCATTCAGAGGCACACAAATCTTCCGTTACAGATGGGAAGGCAGAGCTTAGCCAGTTGTCTCATAAAGTTCAGTGAGCAAGTAACTGAAGAGTGATTTTTACTCTGGGACTTCGGGGGCTTGTGGTTCCCACAATGAAAGAGGTTTTTCCCAATGTGGTAATTTGGGCTTCCTGAATCCAACTGTGTTTGAGCCATCACAGCTCGATGTGTCCAGTGTGATGAGCGACGTCCAATCTACTCGGGAGCACTCTCTCTGCTTTTGCCTCAAAGGATTAAAATTGGTTCATCCATCTAGGTTCCATGATGAGACCTAGCCATGTTCTCAGGATGGCCTGGGATCTTGGGGGTTGACGGTGATTTACAGGGGAAGTTGAGGATGCAGGGGATAGATTTAGATTGCCCATACTGAAAAGAGACTCAACATTCATGCATATTTACCTTGATACTGATGCAAAGTTTAATCAGCCTCCTCAGTGTCGTACAGATCTTACATATGACTTGGTCTTTCCTGAGAAGATACAGTGAGGTGGTAGAGGGAACAGAGACTCATGGGGTTTGACCTAGGTTCAAACGGTCTCTCCTATGCCATCCTTGTGTGGCTTGAGTTGGGCCTGCCCTGCCTGTCCTCCCTTGGGCCAGAAAGGTCATTGAGCGGACATAGAGCTGGAAGACTAAGAGGAGAGTGCTTGCTGTGTCCTCCTAGGTGAACGAGTGAGCACATTTACCTGCAGCGGAATGGGAGTACCATATGCAGTTAGTGCTACATCCTCCTGAGCTCCATCACTGTCTCGGGCTGCAAGCCAAAGGAGGGAAGGGCTGTGTTAGTGCTGGAGGATCACTGGGACTATGAGGAGGCTCAGTGGCTTGCAGAGAGGCACTTGTGGCTTTAAAAATACTACTTGGTTGTGGCCACTATTAAAAGGAAGAACCCAACGAGTTTGTTCGTCCGTCTATCCATTCATTCCCTCATCTGGTATTTTGAGACAAGGTGCCATGTGGCCTGGGCTGGCTTCAAAATCACTACCTCACTGAGGCTAACTTTGAGCTCCTGATACTCCTTCCAGTCCTCAAATACTGAGATTATAGATGTGTATCACTGTATCCAACACTTGAAATTTTTGATTTAAAAGAATCTTTTTAACATTTATGAGGAAGGTTGTATAAGGATAGAGCACATATATTCAAGAGAAGCATATGGGCATGTAGTAACTGCAAATGCAGGAGAACCATCATTAATTTTCAGAAAAAAAAAAAAAAGGGCCCAGCCCTGGGCTGGAATGGCTACCCTCTTGCCATTAACAGTGACCACTTGGGTCACATGCTCTCAACAGTGCCTGAAGGATGGCTTCTCTACAAGATTGGATTCATTTTCATTGTTGTTGTTTGAGAAGAGACCCACTCTGTAGCCCAGGTTGGTTTAGAATTTCCCGTGTAATCTAGACTGGCCTCAGACTTAGGCTAATCCTCCTGCCTTAGTCTCTTGAGCATTTATTTTACAAGAGAGTGTTATGTACCTGGCTCTATTGGATCCCAATTTTAAAGCTAGATATAGTAAATAATAAAAAGTAAAAAAAATTATTTCCAGAGTTTGTCTAACATTGGAAGATCCTGAGTTTGATTCCCAGCACCACCTAAGAGACATATGTGAACACACACACACACACACACACACACACACACACACACAGTCCTAGAGAAATACAATATTGTCATGGAATAACTACACACACAGTTATTTGTTTAGCAGTAGTTTTCTCAACAGGTAGTAACCCTTATGAAGGCAGGAACTGCTCTGTGTCTCTGGCCAAACACCTGCTTCCTACATGTTCGTGTTTGGGTGGTCACAGACACAGCTGTCATTAGTGCACACTTTAGAGGCCACAGTACGGGGTGGTTAGACCCTAGAGGAGGTCAGCTTGGCTCCCCATCTGTGTTACCCACTTCCCTCTTCTTTGTTTTACTTGTGTTCTCTCTCCCTGTGTGTCAAGTTCTTTAACCTTTCCTTCGTGTTGTTTCCTGGTGGAAATAAAAGGAAGATCTTGATGCTCACAACAGCAAGTCTGCTCTGCAGGTTCTTGAGGATGCAAAGAGTCGACATCTTGGACTGCCGAGCCCTCGGGTTGGGACCTACAGGAAAGAGTGTGCGAGCTATGTGTTGTATGTTATTGATGGCATAGTTATGGATGACTCTGACAGCTTCCACCTACTGATATTTTCTAGAAGGGTTGGTTGAATCCTGTGATGTAGGAAATGCACACCTTCCCTTCAATGTAGAACAAACTGGAGGAGTCCTTGGTTTGACATTTGCAGCATATTGGGAATCCTTCATACTCACTCTTTTGGCAAGTAATTTCATCCTCACATTCCCATCAGACTGGGTCAAAAATGACAATAGCCTGATCTATCCATTTCTAGTTGTTGCTCATAGTTTTATCAAAATGCTGTTTCTCTAAATAAAACCTTCCTTCAACTACCTCATGGTAGGAAATTGAACTGAGTGAGCCTTGGCATCTCCGTGTGGAAGAAGTAGGGGGTGACATCATAATCTTCAATTAGATATGAAGAGTCTGAGGCTCCGAGAGGTTGGGGACCTTACTGGATAGAAAGCCAGGGTTTCACCAAGCCAGGGGTGTGAGGCTCCATCTGCATGGTGACATGTTCTGCTGTCCCTGCTACCCGGTTGTGCTTGTGCCGGAGTCTTCCTGGATCTTACTCTAGCCTTGTCTAATTTCAGAACAAATCCTGTCCATGGTTCATTGTCTTCCTCAATTTTATGCTAGTTTCTCTCTCTCTCTCTCTCTCTCTCTCTCTCTCTCTCTCTCTCTCTCC
>JADRCD010191695.1:0-17155 GCA_019843815.1 Montemys delectorum | reverse complement strand
TCTCTCTCTCTCTCTCTCTCTCTCTGTCTCATCTATTCCTGGTCTATAAATCTTTTTTTTTTTTTTTTCTGAGACAGGATTTCTTTGTGTACCCCTGGCTGTCCTGGAACTCATTCTGTAGATCAGGCTGGCCTCTGCCTCCCAAGTGCTGGGATTAAAAGCATGCACCACCACTGTCCAGCTATATATCTTTTTAAAAGAAGATTTTAAAAATTAATTTGTGATGGACTTGTGTGCACACACACGGATGCAGGTGTGTGCTGAGGCCGGGGGAGAGCCTCAAGTTACAGACACTTGCATGTCATTTGATGTGGGTGTTGGAACTGAAGCTCAGTCCTCTGCAAGAGCAATAATTTTGCTCTTAAGAGCTGAGCCATCTCTTCAGCTCCCACCTGTAACTACTTAAAGAGTGAAGTAGTAGTAGTTGTTGTTTTTTTATTGTTTTGTTCTGTTTTTAAATAGTGCTGAATTGAACATAGGTTCGCCCTGCATGTTAGTCAAGCACTCTACCACTAAGCCACAGCCTCGACTCTTCTGCCACTTATCGATTTTTTTATTTATTATTATTTTGTGTGTTGGGGGATGCTGTGAGCATGCTGCAGCACAAGGGTGGATGTCAGAGGATATGGGGTTTGTTTCTTCCATTTACCAAGTAGATTCTCGGGAATGAACTCAAGCGGTCATGCTTGGCAGCAAGTGTTTTTACCCACTGATCCATCTCACCAGTCCCCAAATGTATTTTTAAGTTGTACATAGAGGAGAACTATGTAATGTTTATATACATAGTATATAATGTATATGATATAATATATAACATATATGATATATTAATATAATATATTATATATATATATAATGTTCAAATCTAGGGAAACATATATATTTCCTTAACCAGTTCTTTATGATGAAAAAAATTTAGATATTTTTCTAGATTAACAATAAATGAGATAGCACACAGTACACCATACTGTGTAATAGAAGGCCAGCATTTCTTTCTCTCACCTAACTCTAAGTTAGAACTCAGTCACTGGCCTTTCCCCATGTGTCCCTGTCCACTAGACTCCCAAACTTCTGGAGCCTCCTTTTTATTCCCAACTGCTGCCATCAAAGCCCGCCAACCTGGATTAGGTTCGCAAGCAAATCCTACTATGGAAGGAGAGGAACCAACTCCTGAAAGACACACACACACACACACACACACACACACGCACGCACACACACACACACACACTGTAGAAATAAATAATATTTAAAACAACAAAATCCAGAGTTATTGAAAAGGACTATACCCAACAAAAGTTGATACTTCCTGGGAAGCCTAACAGGTCTAGTGTTTAAGGGCTGGCTTTCTTGAGTCTTGCTTACTTTATATTCACAGAGTCATTTTTACTGTGTCCACACATTGCTTCTCTTTGTCCTAATACCTTCAGATATTATCACACTAGGCTCGTGTATATCCATCCAACCACTGTAAGGAAACTGCCCAGATTCATCTGAAGACAGGCAGGTCTTGCTGTTAGCAAGCCCTAGATGAACAATATTCTACTTAGTCCCCAATGGACAAAGCAGGTGATAACTACAGGGGGAACTGTGTGGGTGAAGAAGAGCTGTAACTGACACTCTACCGTGTTCATGATTCTGCAGATCCTCAGTGTGAACAGCTGGGTTAGTTAAGTGGCTGTTGATTTGGGAGGATTCGCTATGACTGAGGAGCACAGTTCTCAAATCCACTAACTTCAAATAGAAAACAACATAGCCCACCAACCAATCAAATTAAAGAGGCATATATTAAGACACTGCCATCCCAGATACATATAAATGAGTTAATTAAGCACAGACATAATTTATAAATGGCTTCTTCACTCATATTTTACATTTTAATTACTTCATTTATATACATACACGTTTCTTAGCTCTATTCTTGGGTATCTTTGTGATGATATTCCCAGTGCCTAACAATATGTTGAGCTTGGGAATTTTTAATCAAATGTTGTGAGAATATGTAGATATGTTTGTGGCTCAAATGAAGCTGAGTGTGGGCTGTATGAGTGTAGCTCAGGCATGAGGGAGACAGAAGTAGGAGGGTCAGGAGTTCAAGGCTATCCTGAGCTATGTGGGACCCTGCCTCAAACAAAACAAAACAAAACAAAACAAAACAAAACAAACAAAAATAAAAGCAAGTGGCTCTTCATCAATATATGGCCGTGTGTGTGTGTGTGTGTGTGTGTGTGTGTGTGTGTATTCATGTGTGTGTTCATACACGTGTGTATGTGTATGGAGCCCTGAGGTCAATCTTGAGTGTTGTTCCATAGACACCATTCACCGTGGTGATTTTTAATGTGTATGGTGTGTTTGCATGCACACATACAGGGGTTAGAGGCTGACAGTGAGCACCTTCTAGATCACACCCCACCTGACCCATTGAGGCAGGGATTCTCCTTAAACCCAGAATTTCCAATTTAGCTAGTCTATCCAGCCAGCTTGCTCTGGGGATCGCTTTTCTGTCTCTGCCTGGTGAGGGCTGCTATAACAAGGCTGCCATGTCTGCTGGCATTTCTATGGATGCTGGGGATCTGAACTGTGGTCCTCACAATTCTGGGATGCATGCTCTGTGTGACATCACATCTGGTTTTTTGTTTGTTTGTTTTCATTTTGTTTTACAAGGTCATCGAACTCAGGTCTTCATGCTTGTACAATAAACACTTAACTGAGCCTTTTATGAAGCTCAGTGAATAGCTCTTTAAGAACACATTTGCCATATAGATAAATCTTCCCAGCTGTGCTCTGTCCTATAGCACATGCCTGATTGCTTTTGTATCTAGATATTGTCCTGTTCTAGAATTAGGTCCATAAGCTACTTCAGAGCGATTTAAAAGCCTGATCTTTCCAAAGCCTTCCAGGAACTGGATAGAATCTTTAATCCCTCTTGATGATCATCAAATCCTTTACTATCTCTTATTTTCCCATTTAAAATCAATCCTTCATGCTTTGGTTCAAGTTCATTGTACCCCATTTTTAGTTGGAGATGGGAAACAGCAGGGCAACTGCCTCCCATGGAGATGTCTTTATACATGTGAAATTCTCTGCTAATCACCCCTGACTTTCTTTTCTATCTGCTGCATAATTCTAGTTTTATAAGCCCAGCGGTAAATCAAATAACAATGCCATTGAAGCCACGGTTGCAAACAGCATGAGTCAGAAGAGTCACGGGGGCCAATGCATGCCTCATGGACCTAACAAAACGCCATATTTTAGGATAGCATTGAGACAGACAGCTATGAGAAAGGCGCATAAAACTTAAAGCTACCAACTCAGTTTACTGTCCTAACCTTTCCACACAGGTCTGATGCTAAAACCCTTTAATCATCCCTGTGGTTTTCCACAGAGCCTCCCCAAGTGCTCCACATGTCTCATTAGTGGAGCCCAGACCTGTGATGATGTTGGAGATGCATGGATGCAGAGAACAAGGACGTGGCTCCTCTCTCTAGCCACACGTTTGTTTAGTCTGTTTAGTTAGACTGTGGTTGTTATTTCAACAAACAAGATCATCAAAGCCAATGATGCTTTCACGCTTGCGATTTCCCAAGGTGCTGGCTCTTGCTAGCAAGTTGTAACCCTATGCTTTCTATCACACTTAAATTACTCGATTTGCTTGTTTTGATAAGAGCATCTTTTCCACGTGACTTAAGTCATGGTCTCTTTTCAGACCTGGACTTTCCCTTATCTTGGAGGGCAATTTGGAATTTGACAAAACTATACTATTCATTTCTTTCCCACAAATGACTCTGGTAATATCTACTATCAGCAGACCATTTCCTGATTAAATGAAGTTTTTCTCTTTGTTTCTTTGTTCTTTTGTTCCTTTCTTCCTTCCTTTCTTTCTTTCTTTCTTTCTTTCTTTCTTTCTTTCTTTCTTTCTTTCTTTCTCCTCTCTTCCTCACCCTCCCCCTTCTCCCTCCCCCCCTTCTCTGTTTTTGTTCTTATTTTGACTGTCCTTGAACTTATTTTCCTCCTGGCTTCCAAGTGCTGGGATTAAAGGTATGGACCACCACCATCACCCAGCTGAGGAAATAAAATTTTCTAATCCTGATTGGATAATAGTTTAGATCTGACCAAATTAAGAGTCGAACACTTCTGCAAGCTCTGAGACTTCCTCTCACAACACTCTGTTCTTGATTCCATCTTATGATGTACTTCATGTGGCCTGGAATTCATCTCACAGTAATTCATAGCACAGGCTGGTCTCAGTCATTAGGCTGGCCTCAATCTTTGTGCTAGCTGTCTTGTCTCAGCCTCTCAAGTGCTAGGCTTAGTAGTTTGTTGTACCACTCCGGGCAACACATGAAATATGTTTGTTTGAGACAGAGGGGTACCCTCCTTACAACTTTAAACACATGCCTAACATTTGGGGGAACTTGGGATCAGAAGTGAGCTTTGGGATGTTATGATACTACAAGAACTTCTTTGTCTCTGATATTTTGTTTTTTTGGAATTCAACAACAACAACAACAACAACAACAACAACAACAACAACAACAACGAAACCAGCACCTTTCATCCAATCTTCAAGTGGGACCTATGGAAGGAAGTTTAAGGAATGACAGACTCTGCAATCCCCCACAAGCCCCAAGGATCTGACAGGAGGCATCCACAGCAATGCCTAATTTTGTAGGAAGGATAGACAGTGTCAATTTCCGGCTGTCCATCAACTGAACTGAAAAGAACTAATAGATGCATTTATCTGGACAGGATTTAATTTGAATGTGTAATTAACTATAGATAGCAGCTCAGAAAGTACATACTTAAAAGGAAAGCTTATATTAAATGTTTTTGAGCCTGGCAAACATTATGTGTCCTGTATAATATATAAAATAGCATCTTTGTTATACAATAGAGAGAAAATGGGAGAAATCAGTTGTCTATTAAGACACCAAAATTGATGTAAAGCTATGCTGCTGGGCTATGAATAATGTCAGATGTTTCCTATGAGGAATTAATGAGTTTTGATACATTTCCAGATAGCTGAAATTAGCCACTATTTCCCCCAGGTTGATGGGGACCAAGCATCTTTGGTATCATGGATAATGTCAACCCCTAACAAAACAGAGACAGGTGGCTTGATTTCATATATGGATAAACATGTGATCTAGAATTATCAAGAAAATGTCACGTAAGCATTTGCTGCCTGTCTACTAATGATCACACATCTAAGCTTTTACTTAGAATTCAGATTAAATGGTCTTTCTGGTTGCTGTTTTGTAACAGAACCTTGAAAGTTTTTTCTTTTTTCTTTTCTTTTCTTTTTCTTTTTTTTTATAAACAGTGAACAATTTGTAAAATAGAAACCCAGAAGTTATTGAACTCCATGACTCCTGTGAGTGATGATTTCCAAAAATGAGTTTTACACTTTATCTGGGTAAGTTAACTTTCAGATGTAAATTTTGAATGCATCAGTCCCTTTTGCCAGGGTCTACTTGGAGCCTGGTAAACGACAGGTCATAAGTTAGCATGACCTGATCCATGCCTAGTCTGGGGCTGGCTAACTCATTTTATTCTATTTGTTTACTTTATTGATGTTCTTGAGACCTTCATGTAGGTCAAGCTGGTCTCAAACTGTGTGTCACCGAGGATGACTTTCAACACCCAATCCTCTTGTGTCATCCTGTGTGTGTGCTACCTGACTAGCCTAGTTAAAGCCTTTTAGAGCGGATGGCTTCCTTGGCCAACCTTCAACCACAGTCACCCCTTTTCATTGAAAAACTTTCTATTCCTTTTGTCTTGTTCCATTTGGTTCTAGAAGGCTTTGTCTCTATACTTGATATGATTCACCACAAATCTGACCTTTGCCTTTTCCATCCCTCTAGGTTATCTACCTATCTAGTTCCCTCCCTCCCCCAAGCTTTCTCCGAAGTACCTCTGGTGGCTTCCTGGGTCTCCATCCTGAAGCTTCGTTGGTAGACGGGGACCTGGCAGACGTTTCCTTGCGGAGGACATTCCTGCCTACATGATCTGTAGAGGATGCTCAGCTCAGGGATGATGTAGATCAGCAAGAAGACCCAAGCGTTGGTGACCAGGCCAATGCAGATGACCGCATCATCCCAGTGGGGCTGTCGCTGAAGCTGGGGGTTGCCTCTCAGGAGCATGGAGATCCACACTACCCAGATAATAATGGAGACGAGCACAGTGGCAAATATGAGCCTTCCATGCTGTTTCCAGTTCTCACATGGGCCACAGAAGGTGGCCTTGGAGACAAAGAATGTGAGGGCCATCAGGAAGAGGACATAGATCAGGAGACAGACAAAGTCCACATTGAGCTGATACGGTGTCATGTGCTCGAACATCAAGCCTCTGGTCATGATGAGGGTCACGTACTCAATCGCAATGATGGTCTGCAACAGGCTGACACCGATAGCAATGAACAGAATTGTTGTCCAGCAGAAGGAGACTCGACCCCGGACCAGCTTCACCAGGTTGGAGGCATGAGCCAGGAGGCAGGAGAAGCAGATAGCAAAGAGAACCCCAAAGAGGAAGTAGCGAACAGGGGCAGTTTGTTGGTTGAGTTGGATGATGAAGGCAAAAGCAAGTCCGAAGAGCCCCAGCACAGCCAGCAGGAAGAGGAACTGGGTGGGGAGCACGTTCCACTGGCTGCAGTCCTGCACCTTCCGCATTAGGAACAGAAATGCCAGGAGTAGCAGGATTGTAACCACTATGCCGATCACCGCCAAGGACTCCAGAACAATGCCCCAGGGCCCCTCATTGTCACAGAAGAGGTAAAAATCTTCCGTGGACTTCACGCAGTCCTCATACATGGTGACTTAACGGCAGACCTCACGAGAGTGGACGTCTGGTCTCCTGTGGAGGAAAGGATGGAGAGAACTTGTGACTTCAGAGCCACCTACGAGAACGCCTGTCGGCATTCCAAGTGAAGACTTGTGCAGGGGATGGCTTTACCGGATAGTCACCTAGACACCGGAGAGTTATGTTTCATTAGTCTCTCAACACTTATCTAAACACCAACCTTCCTGGGTGGGGTAAAGATCTGATAGCCACAAACAGAGTCTACAAAGGTAGGGCTGCCATCATCTGTTACCCCCAGGTTTATAACTGCTGTGCAGAGGGAATCAAGGAAAGAAATGAGAAGGCTGACCTAAAACCCTCAAAACTAACTCAGTTCCATACTCTGCAGAGCAAAACCAGAAATGGTCTTCACTTGGGGACTCCAGATAATTCGTCTATTTTCATATCAGAAATCCCAAAGGCCATTTGAAGGCTTACAGAATCTTCTTATCTCTTGGGTGGGATTCGAGCTGCATCTGACTCCAGAAAGTCAGTACATCCTGGACTGGATTACCTCAAACACGGGTGCTCTGCTTCAGGCAGTCAGGGGACCCATGGCTCCATCTACCTATGTAGCAGAAGATTGCCTTATCTGGCATCAATGGAAAGGGAGACCCTTGGTCCTGTGGGGGCCAGCATAGGGGAATGCTAAAGCGGTGAGGTGGGAATGGGGGTGGATGGGTGGGGTAGCACTCTCATAGAGGCAAAGGGGAGGGGGCATGGGATCAGGGGTTTGAAGAGGGGAAACTGGGAAGGGGGACAACATTTGAAATGTAAATAAAAGCTGGGCAGTGGTGGCAGATTTCTGAGTTTGAGGCCAGCCTGGTCTACAGAGTGAGTTCCAGGACAGCCAGGGCTATACAGAGAAACCCTGTCTCAAAAAACAAAAATAAAAACAAAACAAAAAACAAAAAAACAAAAGAAATGTAAATAAATAAAATAACCAATTAAAAAATAAAGCAGTTAGGCAAGCTATGTTTCCCAGTAATTTTAATGACTTCTTTCATTTTAATTCACATCAATGCAATGCAAAGGGCTATTATTAAACACCTGCCATTTGTTCACTAAAAGAGTATACAAAATGCCACCTAACTTCTAGTAACTTTTACAGATATTTAGCACCAAAATCCCTGACTTTAGCTGAGGCGGCCTAGAAAAATAATTTCATGTTGATTCTAATAAAAATAAAACAACAGCAAAATAGACAACTACACAATATCCCATTGGATTAGAATCCTCCCAGCCTTAGTCCCCTTTAGCTATTCCAAATGCAGTGGGCAGGAGTGGTCGGTTGTCCCAGTCCTCAGCTGACACCAAGGCTCCTGGACTGACTTACCTCCTTCGAGTCTACTCTGGAAGCCTCTGAGGCTGTGCTGGTGGGGAAGCTGTGGCTGCAAATGAGTAAGGAGGAGACAACTTCAGGTGCTTTAATCTCTCCTCAAATGGGCGGAAGACCTGCAGGACCTCACTCAGGTTCCAGAAGTGTCTATAAAAAGAACCGGAAGGACAGAAAGACACACCTAGTCCAGTTTCAAGGCAACTTTTTAACCCAGATTTCTTTGGTGAGAACAATTATTTTTTTATTTACTCTTGGCCCCAGAGAGGTGTGATTTTAGGGAAATCTACCTCCTTACAGTATATCCCAGTGAGTTCAGGAAGCTATGGGGAGGATGCTTAAGCTCTGTTTTAGTGGCTTCCCCCCAAACTATGATTTTAATCCTAAGAGTCTGAAGAGCTTTCACTCAACAAAGTGCCAGGGCTTTCCTCCAGGCATATAGAAGGGCAATTTTACCTCCCATGGCCTTCAAATAGATGATGGTGGATAAAATTGTGAAGTTGGGGAATTCTTTTTCTCTGTTCTTTCCTTGTCTTTGGGCAATCACTCCTGAGGTCCTGGCTGCCCACTGTGAGCGGGCTCTTTCCTGGATCAACCATTCTTAGTATGACTCTCCTGGGGCTCTGGATATAAACTTTATCTTTATCCTCCCCATCTCCATTGACACACTTGCTGTGGTCTCATTGCATCTGGGCATTAATAGGTCCAGAGATGAAGGAATTCATAATTCAAGGCCACCAGCCGACTCTGAAAAAACATACTTATGTTTTTCTGTGCTGACATAGGCAAAGCCTACAAAAACGACCCTCCAGTTTCCTTTGTGACTCTTTTTCCATTCACAACTTGGAGACCCCACATCAGTGCACCTGGTATGGAATTGAGATGCCCCGTGACCTGGCTCTACTCTTTCCACCCAACTGTATTGCACCCAGGTATCCAGATGGCATCGTTTAGTCAAGTTGATTTTTCCAGGGCCTCAAAAGGAACATAGAGAACAGACACCTGTCCAGAACAGACAGCTGCCCAGAACAGACATCTGCCCAGCTCCTCTGTCTTGAATGACGCTTTACCTTCATTTCTACCCACATTGTTTCTTCCCTAAGCTCTCTCTACCTCTGAGGTCTGACTCATCACACCTGTGAGACTCTTCTTGCCCATCTGGCTCATTCTGGCCCCCATTGATTCTCTTCTACCAAACCCTACAGTTCCTCAGCCCACAGTCTATTCAAAATGACAGAAATCCTAACTTTTGGGGCCTAATTTATGAGTTTATGTGTCAACAAGTATGTAAGGCAGTAAATAATAAATAGAAATAAATGAATAACAATGAATAAGAAATATGTCAACAAGAGCCAGTGCTTGAGAGGCAGAGGCAGGAGGATCTCTGTGTTTGAAGTTAGCCTGGTCTACTATGTGAGTTCTAGGACAGCAAGACAAGACAGAAAAATCTTGTCTCGAAAAAAAAGCAAACAAACCAAAAGAAATAGGTCAACTTATCTGTACGAACCTCACTTATATGCATCTGGTTCCATGTGGAGCTCCTGCTAGGTGCATGATTTGATGAAGTGGGCGGATCTAACATCTCTGAGAAGATTCTCTTTCACAGTCTGGCTTCCAGCATATACTCTTTGATGGAGACCACCTACCAAGACATCAGACCTGTAGCCAACTCTCGACAGGTTCATGCTGGAATGTTTCTGTCTTAGTAACTTAAAAGAGGCCATTTTCTCTGTCGAGAGAAGAACTCAAGGAAGGCTCATTTCCTCGGACCATCACTGTTGCCCCCTGTAACTGGAAGGCTCATTTGCTTGGACCATCTCTGTTGCCCCCTGTAACTGGAAGGTTCATTTGCTTGGACCATCTCTGTTGCCCTTTGTAACTCTAAGGCTAAAACTCGCAGGAAGGGTAAGGGGGCTCTGCAGAGAATGGGACAGACATCCAGGAGAATTCACTCAGCAGCTCTGGGAGAGTGAGATTCTGCTTTAGATTTAGGAGATGTTTCTGTTGCATGTTTCCAGGTGAACTACACTGGTGACCTCTACCTCCCCGCCTTCTTGCAAGTTAGTCATGGTCCTCTCTCTTTGTTGCGCGGAGAGGCTTCCTGACCTTGGGGTGACTTGAGGCAGGTAAACTAATGGGTTAATGACCACAAAGCCCTTTGAGCACCTTAGATAAAAGGAGCTGGCCTAAGTATTAATTATCGTTGTTTAAAAATCTGTGGCGATAGAACGAGGGCCCATCTGTTGTAGGGCCTGGAGGATATGAGGGCCCGTTTTGCCGACACTCATCCAGGTTACTCATGCCTTTGTTTCTTTTGGCTTCTGTGTGTTAATAGCATCAGGACAGACAGCTGAGATGTGGCTTTGATGAACCAAAATACATCGATTACAGCCAGTCCATTAAAAATAGAGATAAAACAGTCAAGAAGCCAAGCACCTTCTGCCAGAAATAGCCCTCTCCCAGGAACAGACGTGAGAGGGAATGTGAGTACGCACCTGGTCTTACCCCTCATTAACAGTGAGGCAGCCACCACTGTAAGGAAGCAGAGGTCTAGACAGAGGAAGGCAGAGACCCAAGGCATGGGCTGTGAGAGAAGACAGCCAGGGTGTGTGAACTAAAAATCCTGGAAAGGAGCGGTGTGGCAGATTCTGACTGACTGATTTAGAACTTCAGGACTGTGGAGAGATTGGAATGCTGCAGGTCCAGAGGTCAATTACCTTATCTTGGGCTAGTTCTAGCCCTAAGGAACAGCCATTCCTTGCCTACCTATGTGTCAGAAGCTAACATCTTGTAACTAATAGATAAAAATCTTTTGGAATCTATTAGCTTGGCAGACCGCTAGCTTTCACCAACCACCAGCTGCCACCACCCAAAAGCTCATCTTGGGCCTATAGAAGGCTTTCCCTTTTCTCCAATACCTACAGATGAATTTTAAACTTGTCTTGATTTATGGCTTTCTTTGTCTTATAAAACTATAAAAACTACATGCAACTGTTTCCACACTGGGACGTGGAATTTGGGTTAACCTAATCTGTGTTCCTGGATCGTGGGCACTCAGAATGGCTCCTGAGTAAACCATCTCTTATTGCCTTAAGATGAGAACTGTGCTTTTCACTTGGGCACTCCCTGTCATGTTCCTGTTGAAGTCTTAGGTTGAGTTTTCTGATGTGTCCCACCTCTTGGGACAGGTCCTTAGAAAGACCATTTTTATTGTTGTTTTGTTTGTTTTTGTTTTCCCCAAGACATGGTTTCTCTGTGTAGCTCTGGCTGTCCTGGAACTCACTCTGTAGACTGGCGTCAAACTCAAGAGATCCAACTGCCTCTGCCTCCCAAGTGCTAGGATTAAAAGCATGTGCCACCACTGCCTAGCTAAGACTCAAGTCTTTAAGTAGGACTTGTGGATCATGACTAGAAGAAAGAAAAAAGAACCAGAGTGTGAGAATGAACTACAAGTACCTAGTCTCACTGATACTATGATTGGTCACGCAAGGAGAGGCTATGACAGGGACAGATTGGCCAAGAAAGTACTCTTTGTTCTTTAGTTTGTTGACATCCACAGGGCACAACCTGTGTATTATAAATGAAAAGCTCCTACTCCTCAGCCCCCAGTGCTTGGCATTTATTTGATGCTCTGTGGTCACCATCTGAAATTCTTAAGAATGTCTTTATCTTTGGATTTGTGTTTGGTCAATGGTAGGGGCATGGTGCAGGTATATGTTTCTTTAAGTCATTATTTAAGCATGACCCAGCTTCCCACAGGGAAGACAGGTTCTTGAGAACCTAGTAAATTCACTGCTAGCACCTTGAGTCAGCTAGCTTCCCCAGTTCTACAGCTGAGCCTCAGTTGGGCCACGGGTCTGCATGGGTTGGATGTGATGATTTTGAAAGGGATGTTAACATCTGCTTCTATGCATTTTACACTGGGTCCCAGAAATTATGGAGTTGTCCCTAGGTATCTCATTCTGATATTTTCATATAATATTATATTACTCTATATCAAATTCTATCAGTGTATGCTTACTGTACAGTTTCATTGTATATACTGAAGTTGTGAAGGACCACAGCCACTAGTCTGGACTAATAAATTGTTAAAAATCAACAGAGTCTCTCATTCACTTATGAATGCCACAGTATTTTAAAAGTTATTCATTTCTATTTTATTTTCACAGCAGGATCTTGCTTTGTTGCCAGAGGGTCCTTTTACTCTGGATCCTCCTGCCTCAGCCTCCAAAGTGCTAAGATTACAAGTACAGGCACAGTTCCCAGCACCTACGTGGCAGCTGGGAATCTTGGCTGTGTGTTACTGCAGCTCTGGGAGATGTATTGCCAGCTTCTGGCCTCCAGGGCAGTGTACATAGGAGTGGCATGTATATACATTCAGGCAAACACACATACAATTAAAATAAAAATAAATAAAACCTCCAAAAAATTTAAAAAGAGGACTTGCTACTTTCCTGAAGACCCAAGTTCAGTTCCCAGCATCCATACAATTTCCTGTAACTCTAGCTTTTTCTGACCTTGGAGGCATGAGCATACATGCGGCATACATTTTTCTAGATATATATTTAAAAATCTTACAAAAGGAGTAGACAGTTATTCTAATGTCTTCTCTTTGGTTTGTGACTATTACAGTCTTTCACTAGCTTCTTCATAACAAGTTGGGTTTTTTTTTTATAAAAAGAATTACTTTATTACTTATTTGTGTGTGTGTGTGTGTGTGTGTGTGTGTGTGTGTGTGTGTGTGTTCTCAGAAGCCAGGAGAGGGTGGTAGATCTTCTGGAGCTGTAGTTGCAGGTGTTTGTGAGTCATCTGACATGTGTATTAGGAACCAAACTCCAGTCCCCTGTGCAAGAACAGCAAACACTTGTAAAAGCTGAGCCACGTCTCCAGCACTGACCCCCTGGTTGCTTTATTATCAGAAGAGAGAGGATGATGTGAAAAATGTTCAGGTCTGCTCACGTTCATCCGCTACATCCAGGAGGAATAGGCTGACCCTACTGAGTAAAACATTGACTCGTAAAAATGTAATTTTGTTTAAGTTACATTCTGAAAAGGGGAATGTTGATGTAGGACTTAATAGCAGAGGTTATTCAAATGTAATCTTATGAACTGTGCAGGCCTTAACAAAAATGACAGATAATATTAGTTATAATAAAATTCATATAAAAGGAAGCTTAAAACCTTCAAAATAAGAAAATGCTCTGTGGCAGAGGCATGATATCTCACCAATAAATATTCCATTTATTTCCAAAGGAAGCATACCCAGATTTATTACTAATTTCTACGCTGTTAACTTCTATTAATGTAAACGTCTTATAGACATCTGCCAGGCAGTATACTGAGGTTACATGGCTGGTGGTTTTTTTTCTCCATCTCTTATGTATAAAGTGGTGCATAGGGCTTTTGATGATAAAGTGATAAATCTGCTGATAAATTAAGTAATCAGTCATCAAGTTTGTATTGTCTTTGATCTGAATGAAGCAATGTTCTCTATACACTTAGCCTGGTGTGGAGCTCGAAGCCAAATGTCAACAAGTACTGAGGTTGCAGTTTTACCCAGACTCTTTGACTAGACATAAATGACAAGAACAATCTTTATAACTTATTGCTTTGTTTAAATGTGTTTCATTCACATCACTATTACTTATAACCTCCTAGTTTAAAAAGTTCATTAGATGTTTCTTTTCTTTTTTTTTTTTTTTTCTTTTTTCTTTTCGAGACAGGGTTTCTCTGTGTAGCCCTGGCTGTCCTGGAACTCACTCTGTAGACCAGGCTGGCCTCGAACTCAGAAATCTGCCTGCTTCTGCCTCCCAAGTGCTGGGATTAAAGGCGTGCACCACCACCGCCCGGCTAAAAAGTTCATTAGAGACTGTATATTTAAAGTAAGACACCCCCCCCCCCACACACAGGAACTGCAACAATGAACAAGAAGTAAGATTAGAATATATGGCAGTTTTAATGATGACTGACAGCTGCTGTTAATTCATAATTAGGCTCTGATGCTAAGACAGATTTTACTGATGTATTAGAATCAGGTGAGGCACCAGTACACAAAATGTGCAGAAACCTTTTGTTCAGATGTTGGAGCCAGCCACTTCCTCTCATCACACAGTCCAATTTCTGCTTTTCACAAGAGAAAACAATAAGCCCCAGAGTGACACCCCTACCACACAAACTCAGAATGAAGAGTGAATGTTTTGCTAGAGAGATGGCTCAGCAGTTAAGAGTGCATACTGATCTTACAGGAGACTGGAGCTCAGTTCTGAGAGCACACAGCAAGCAGTTCTCAGTCTCCTATAGTGCCTTATCCTGGCCTCTGTGGGCTCCTGAGCCTTGTACACATAAATATGCATGTGCACACACACACACACACACACACACACCCAGCCGGGCATGGTGGCTCACATTGTAATCTCAGCATTCAGGAGGCAGTTGCTTTGAGTTCAAGGCCAGCCTGGGCAACACAATGGATTTCAGGCTAGCCTCCCTGTCTCAAAAACCCCTTTGTTTGGATGTTGATGCTGGAGTGGCCATATCTTCTCTCATTTCTGCTCTTCACAAGAGAAAAACGAAACCAAACCTATCAACTAACTAAATAAAACACCCAAAGACACACAAAGCAAAACTATTTTACTTGGCAAACATGGCATTTGGATAATCATACATACTTAGGTGGCATTTGTATAAAACCACAGAATAGACAATGATATATTTTAGTATGCCAAATACATTTAAGGATTTCAGAGGACAGGGTAGTTTTCAAGATGGCCCTAGTTATCTGACAGTGCTCCCACTAAGAGGAGGAGTCTAGTTGCCCTCTTACATCTAGGTGGGCAGAAAGGATTTGCCCATAGTCAGTAAATACAGTGGGGCATGGTAAGCCTAAATCCCCAGACAAGGAGGAAGATTTGCAACATCTGTATAGCATCTTGGATTACTTGGTCACCAAATGCTCTCTCCTGGGATACAGCTGCCACACATACAAAGGTCCACATTTAGGTTCCCTGCTCAACAGTGCCAGCTGAGCCCAGCCTGCCAACAGCCATCAGCAAAGCCAAGCCTCCTGGGAAGTGATGGTCTTGCTCCCTCCATCCAGCTGAATCTCCGAGCTGAGCTCAGGTCCAGGTCAAGAGGAGGGAACTCCCTGCTTAGCCATCATGTTAACTTTCATGTCTACAGAGTTCTAAAACAGCTTTGCCAAAGCCAAAGGCTTTTATCTCCATGGAAACAGATGGACCCAGAGGCACCAGCGTTTCCCAAAAGGGCGTATGCGCTGAAGTGTTAGAAATGTCCTCATAAACGTTGGGATTATAGCTTCGGTCGGTGTCTTCCCCCAACGGTTGCAACATACAGAATGGGACAGAGAGTCGATGTAAATGAGATAATTACACACATTGTTGTAACTTATTTTTTTTTTTCAGGATCGCAGCAGTTAATTTTTTCAGAAGAAATAAGAACATCTGAATCAAATGTCTATTTCAGAATTCCAAGTGAATAATTGAATTAAACTTGGTGGACAGGAAGTGGCTTTACTGAATTCTTCTAATGAAGCATGTTTACATTAATATCAATAAAAAGTTTCTAGGATTACAATCGGCACTAGCACATCCTGCTGCTGACAAGCACAAGAGTCTACTAGGGTGGAGTTTTAGATTTTCAACTTTGGTTGGATTTTTAAAGATTGAACAGCAGAGCATCTGGCCTTGTCTTCAGGTATCTCGCTGAAATGTTTGTAGTCAGGGCACGATATCTGTCCCCTATACAGTTTGTGGCTAAACTCCCATTTTATGTTAGAGCTGAGAGTCACTTAAGGACAAGAAGTGCATTGTTTGGCAAATTTATCATTGATAAGTTTGCTTAATAAATTTGATAAATCTCAAAGGGGGATTCTTTGCTATCAACTTGACTGAATTTGAAATTCCTGGGAGACACTTCTGATGTTTTTGAAGGTGTTTCTAGGGAGGTCTAACCAAGTAGCGGAAGACTCACCTTGAATGTGGCTGGTGCCATCCCACATGCTGAGGTTCTGGGCTGAGCATGATGGGAGAAAGTAAGCGGGAGCACAGGCATTCACTTCTCTCTGCTTCCCAACTGTAGGCGCCATGTGACAGCTGCCTCACGTTCTGGCCACCATGCCTCCACACCATGGTGGACTCTGCTCTCCATCTGTTACATAAGCCCCTCCTCCCGTTAGCTGCATCTGCGTGTGAAGCAGTGTGATGGAATTCTCAGTCAAAACTTCTGCATGGACAAGGGCGCTCCTTCCGGGAAGACTTCTCAGTATCAGAGTGCAGTCGGGAGCAGCAGCGGAGAACATCACCAAATCTGGCACTCAGCAGACATGCCCGGGTCGGGGTGGGGACCTGCTAGCATACTGCCGAGACTGCCAGGTCAGAGACTGGTCACAGCAGAGTTTCCCCACCAGCACACACCCCGCCCCCACCGAAGGCATTTTTGTAATACAGGACAAACAGTAGTAATCTCAATTAGAAGGAGTTTAGAAGGGCTGTCCTCTGAGAGGCTCTACCCAGCAGCTGACTGAATCAGATGCAGAAACTCACAGCCAAGCATTGGATGGAGGTCAGGGACCCCTATGGGAAGAGTTAGGGGAAGGCTTGAAGGAGCTGAAGGGAATGGCAACCCCATAGGAAGACCAACAGTGCCAACAAACCTGGCCCCCTGGAGATCCCAGAGACTAAGCCACCAACCAAAGAGCATATTCATAGGGCACATATGTAGCAGAAGGCTGTTTTGTCTGGCTTCAGTGGGAGAGCAGGTGCCTAATCCTGTAGAGACTTGATGCCCAGGTGGTGGTGGTGTTGGTGGTGGTGGAGGCGGTGGTGGAGGTGGTGGAGGCGGTGGTGGTGGAGGTGGCGGTGGAGGCGGCGGTGGAGGCGGCGGTGGAGGCGGCGGTGGAGGCGGCGGTGGTGGAGGCGGTGGTGGAGGCGGCGGTGGAGGCGGTGGTGATGGTGGTGGTGGTGG
>JADRCD010191694.1:0-10321 GCA_019843815.1 Montemys delectorum | reverse complement strand
TTTCACCAAAGCAATCTACAAGTTCATTGTAGTCCATCAACATTCCAATGCAATTCTTTATAGAAATTTGAAAACTAATCTTAAATTTTACATGGAAACCCAAAGACCCATAATAGCTGAAACAATATTGAACAATAAAAACTCTGGGAAGTATTACCTTCCTGATTTCAAGTTAATAGTCCAGAGCTATAGTAGTAAGAACAACATGGTCCTGGTATTAAAACAGAAACATTAAACAATGGAACGGAATTGAAGATGCAGATATAAGTCCATACACTTAAAGCTACTATATTTTTGACATAAGCCAGCAACACATATTGGAGTAAAGACGACAGCTTCTACAAATGATGCTGGTCAAACTGGATACTTACATGTAGAAGAATGAAACTAGCTCTTCATGTCCCACCCAGCACAAAATTCATCTCCAGATGGATTAACATAAGACCTGATTAGCCCACTATCTCTGAGGTCAGTGTTCCTCAAAGTCTCAGTGCATACACAGAGTATAGCCATATTATTCTGACTCTTCCCCCAAAGAATGAGCATTATGGGCTCATCTCACAGCATCATAAGCCTTCCTGAAAATTCTCTTCCAAATTTTCCCATCAATCAATTCTAACAGCACTTCCAACCTCTGGAGAGTAACGATTTCATTCTTGGTACCAGTTTTCTCTCTACATTATCTTCATGTTACTATAAGGAAACACAAGAAGCAATTAACTGATAAATATGAGATTTATATAACATATACACTTAGGTTCATTTTTTACTTCCTAGTTAGTACCCAAAGAAGTGAAGCTGGAAAGCTTAATAGAGTTGCAACACAAAAGAATGGATTATATGTAAATCAATTGTCATTGTCATAAACTAAAAACTAAAAAAAAAAAAAAAAAAAAAAAAAAAAAAAAAAAAGGAACAGAAATTTTGGCTTGGAAAACCAATATGGCCCACTAATTCCTCACCACCCTCATTGTCCAAGTGCCCTCTATAGACAATTTATTAAAGGACATTTTGCCTTTTTTTTTCCTTTTTTCCTTTTTGGTTTTTCTAAACAGGGTTTCTCTGTATAGCCCTGGCTGTCCTTGAATTCAGAAATCTGCCTGCCTCTGCCTCCCAAGTGCTGGGATTAAAGGTGTGTGCCACCACTGCCTAGTGACATTTTGCTTTTAAAAAGTGTGTGTATGCATCAAAACGATCATTCACCACGATCAAGTAGGCTTCGCAGGGACTCAGGGATGGTTCAATATACGGAAATCCATCAACATAATTCACTACATAAACAAACTCAAAGAAAAAAACCATATGATCATCTCACTAGATACTGAGAAAGCATTTGACAAAATCCAACATCCCTTCATGATAAAAGTCTTGGAAAGATCAGGACTTCAAGGCCCATACTTGAACATAGTAAAAGCAATATACAGGAAACCAGTAGCCAACATCAAACTAAATGGAGAGAAACTTGAAGCAATCCCACTAAAATCGGGGACTAGGCAAGGCTGCCCACTCTCTCCCTACCTATTCAATATTGTACTTGAAGTTCTAGCCAGAGCAATTAGGCAACAAAAGGAGATCAAAGGGATACGAATTGGAAAGGAAGAAGTCAAATTATCACTATTTGCTGATGATATGATAGTATACTTAAGTGACCCCCAAAATTCCACCAGAGAGCTCCTAAACCTGATAAACAACTTCAGCAAAGTAGTTGGATATAAAATTAACTAAGCAAATCAGAGGCCTTCCTCTACACAAAGGATAAACAGGCAGAGAAAGAAATTAGGGAAACAACTTCACAATAGTTACAAAGTTCATAATAGTTCACAAGGTAACAATAGTTACCTTGGTGTAACTCTAACTAAGCAAGTAAAAGATCTGTTTGACAAGAACTTCAAGTCTCTGAAGAAAGAAATTGAAGATCTCAGAAGATGGAAAGCTCTCCCGTGCTCATGGATTGGTAGGATTAATATAGTAAAAATGGCCATCTTACCGAAGGCAATCTACAGATTCAATGCAATCCCCATCAAAATTCCAACTCAATTCTTCACAGACTTAAAAAGAGCAATTTGCAAATTCATCTGGAACAACAAAAAACCCAGGATAGCCAAAACTGTTCTCAACAATAAAGGAACCTCTGGTGGAATCACCATCCTTGACCTTAAGCTGTACTACAGAGCAATTGTGATTAAAAACTGCATGGTATTGGTACAGTGACAGGCAGGTAGATCAATGGAACAGAATTGAAGACCCAGAATTGAACCCACACACCTATGGTCACTTGATCTTTGACAAAGGAGCTAAAACCATACAATGAAAAAAAGAGCATTTTCAACAAATGATGCTGGCTCAACTGGTGGTTAGCATGTAGAAGAATGCAAATCGATCCATTCCTATCTCCTTGTACAAAGCACAAGTCCAAGTGGATCAGGGACCTCCACATCAAACTAGATACACTGAGACTAATAGAAAAGAAAGTAGGGAAGAGCCTTGAGCACATAGGCACAGGGGAAAATTTCTTGAACAGAACACCAATAGCTTATGCTCTAAGATCAAGAATTGACAAATGGGACCTCATAAAGTTGCAAAGCTTCTGTAAGGCAAAAGACACTGTCAATAGGACAAAATGCAACCAACAAATTGGGAAAAGATCTTTACCAATCCTATATCTGATAGAGGGCTAATATCCAATGTAGACAAAGAACTCAAGTAGTTAGATTCCAGAGAACCAAATGACCCTATTAAAAATGGGCTACAGAGCTAAACAAAGAATTCTCAACTGATGAATACTGAATGGCTGAGAAGCACCTAAAGAAATGTTCAACATCCTTAGTCATTGGGGAAATGCAAATCAAAACAACCCTGAGATTCCACCTCACACCAGTCAGATTGGCTAGGATAAAAAAACTCAGGTGACAGCAGATGCTGGAGAGGTTGTGGAGAAAGAGGAACACTTCATTGTTGGTGGGATTGCAAGCTGGTAGAACCACTCTGGAAATCAGTTTGGCAGTTCCTCTGGAAATTGGACATAGTTCTACCAGAGGACCCAGCTATACCACTCCTGGGCATATACCCAGAAGATGATCCAACATGTAATAAGGACACATGCTCCACCATGTTCATAGCAGCCTTATTTATAATAGCTAGAAACTGGAAAGAACTCAAATGTCCCTCAACAGAGAAATGAATACAGAAAATGTGGTACATCTATACAATGGAGTACTACCCAGCTATTAAAAACAGTGAATTTATGAAATTCTTAGGGAAATGTATGGATCTGGAGAGTATCATCCTGAGTGAGGTAACCCAATCACAAAGAACACACATGGTATGCACTCTCTGATAAGTGGTTATTAGCCCAGAAGTTTGGAATACTCGAAGTACAATCCACAAACCACAAGAAACTCAAGAAGAAGGAAGACCAAAATGTGGACATTTCATTCCTTCTTAAAAAGGGGAACAAAATACTCATGGAAGGAGACTAACTATGGAGCAGAGACTGAAGGAAGGACAATCCAGCCTGATATAGCTGTCTCCTGATAGGCTCTGACAGTACCTGACTAATACAGAAGTAGAGGCTCACAGCCATCCATTGAACTGAGTACAGGGTCCCCAATGAAAGAGGTAGAGAAAGGACCAAAGGAGCTGAAGAGTTTGCAGCCCCTTAGGACGAACAACAATATGAACTAACTAGTACCCTCAGAGCTCCCAGGGACTCAACCATCAACCAAGGAGTACACATGGTGGGACTGATTGCTCTGGCAGCATGTGTGTAGTAGAGCAAAGTCGGCCATCAATGGGAGGAGAGGCCCTTGGCCCTGTGAAGGTTCTGTGCCCCAGTGTAAGGGAATGCCAGGACCAATAAGTGAGAGAGGGTGGAGTGGCAAGCAGGGGGAGGGGCGAGGCAACAGGGGTTTGTTCTTGTTTGGGTTTTTTGTTTTGTTTTGTTTTTTTGTTTTTTGGTTGTTTTTTTTTTTTTTTTGAGGGGAAACTGGGAAAGGAGAAATCATATGACATGTAAATAAAGAAAATATCTAATTAAAAAAAGTGTGTATGTGTGTGTGTGTATGTATGTATGTATGTATGTATGTCTTATTCAGGGTTTGTATTCATGCATAAAACATGACCAAGAGGAAAGTTGGGGAGGAAAGGGTTTATTCAGCTTATACTTCCACATTGCTATTCATCACCAAAGGAAATCAAGACTGGAACTCACACAAGGCAGGAACTTGGAGGCAGGAGCTGATGGAGAGGCCATGGAGGGGTGCTGCTTACTTGCTTGCTTCCCTAGCTTGCTCAGATTGCTTTCTTATAGAACCCAGGACTACCAGCCCAGGGATGGCACCACCCACAACGGACTGGGCCCTTTCCTCTTGACCACTAATTGAAAAAAATGCCTTACCAGCTGGATCTCATGGAGGCACTTCCTCAAGGGAGGCTCCTTTCTCTGTGATAACTCCAGCTTGTGTCAAGTTGGCACACAAAACCAACCAGTATAGTGCCAGCGTGTATGTGCACTATGTGTGTGCAGGTGCCTGTGGATGCCAGAAGAGGGCATCAGATCCCCTGGAACAGAAGTTGGTAGGGAACTGTCATGTGGGGGCTGAGAATCAAACCCAGGTCCTCAGCAATAGCGGTAAGTACTTTTAACCGTTGAGCCATCTTTCCAGCTTTGGCATTTTGCTTCTTGTTATGCTCTGCGCACTCATGCTGGCTGCCATTTTAAACGATGTTCCCTCTATCTACCTGCTGACAGTTATAGCCTTTCTGTAAGACTCTGAAACTCTTCCCCTCAAGGTGAGGCATGGGTTTGTCCTTAGAGTCCTCACTTGCCTCAGCTGATAGAAGATATTGGCACCCATTCAAAGTTGAGCCCCGACCAGAATCCCTCATTTCTCCTCATTCTCTTGGATCCTGCTGCATTGTCATGAGAACTCCCTGAGCGAGCCTTACCACATGGCACCTCAACACTTGTATCTTCTCTGCCAAAAGCAAGCCCTTAGCACAAGTGACTCCAGTTGTACTTAGCTAGATGTGACCCAACTCAGCACAGCTAGGTGACCTGTTGTCCAGAATTTGTTGTTTAAGCATTTAGAAAATGTTTGGTACACACCAATTGCTGACACATTTATTTCTGGATCTAATCCATACAATACTTGAAGACCCCAGAAGGCAAAGGCATGTTTTAGTCCTATATCCAACAAGGGTAATAGAAAACACGCTTAGCTGAACCTGGTAGGTGTGTAGTCGACATACGTAGTTTTTGACCCAAAACATGTGACTTGAGAGATCACTGAAGGTCATGAGAAGGCCCAGTGGGGAGGTGGAGGAGGTAGTAAACAACTGTCTTCATGTTCTATTTCATGTTGACTAATGTGTCTCTAATATCCAGAGTGAGGAACAGTGCAGGGGATTATGGGAAAGATATATTTGGTGTAGAGTGCAGGGAAGCTATTCTAATTTTTCGAGTGTGTGTATATATACACGTGTGAGCAGGTGTACGTGTGTGTGTGTGTGTGTGTGTGTGTGTGTGTGTGTGCATGAACATGTATGAGGAGGTCAGAAAATGAGGATGAGGTTGGGTATCCTACTCTATCATTTTACCTTATTTCCTTGAGGCAGAGTCTCTCACGGAACTTTCTGTTTTAGCTAGCTGGCCAGCCACCAAGCTCCCAAGAGTCATTCATCTCCACCTCCAAATCTGAAGTTACGAAAACACAAGAGTCATGACTAGCTTTTTATGTGGGTGCCAGGGGTTCAAACTAGAGTGCTTATTCTTAGGGAGCTAGCGTTGCTACTCACTGAGCCATCTCTGCAGCCCATAAACTCATTTTTAACCCTTTAAATTCCATGGAGTAGAAATGGGATGGAATGAAGGGTCAGAAGCAAGCAGGTAGAGGCGAAGGGACTCTGTCCTGGTTTGCTTTCCAATGTGATAAACACCATGAACAAAAGCCTCTTGGGAAGAAAAGAGTTTATTTGGTTTATACATCCCATTCACAGTCAGTCAAGGGAAGCCAAGGTAGGAACCCAGAAGCAGGAACTGAAGCAGAGGTCACAGAGGTCACAGAGATCACAGAGGAATGCTGCTCACTGGCTTGCTCTCAGGGCTTCTCAGTCTGCTTTTTCATAGAACCCAGGACTTTTCCAGGAGTGGCACTGCCCACAGTGGGCTAGGCATTCCAACATGATCATGAATTAAGAAATTATCCCAGTGCTGGAGAGATGGTTTGAATGTTAAGAGCACAGGCTGCTCTTGAGGTGGATCTGGGTTCATTTCTCAGCACCCACATGGTGGCTCATAACCATCTTTAATTTCAGTTCTGGGTGACCCAATGCCCTATTCTGAGCTCCACGGGCACCAGTCTTGTATGTTGTGCAGATATAATCTTCAGACAAACACCTGTACATGTAAATAGATTATTTTTAAAGATTTAAAAAGGAGAGATAATGTCCCACAGACTCACTTACAGGCCAATCTGCTGAAGGCATTTTCTCAGCTGAGGTTCCCATTTCCCAGACGACCTTAGCTAATGTCAAATTGTAAAAAACACAACAAAACAAAACATTATATCCATCTAACCAGTATAAACTGTCACCTGGCAAGATGGGCAGACTCAAAAGGAAATTTTAATAAAGAAACCATGGGTCAATATGACTCTGAGTAACCTGAATCTGTTAACCTGAAATGCATGAAAGATGTTTCCCAGACCAGTGCTTTTTGCTGTACAAATCACTGATCTTGACCAGATCTCTTAGCAACAGGTGACCAGGAGGTCTTTTAAGGTCTACTTTTGGATTAGGGAAGAATACTTATTCTTCTCTGTTTTTGAAGTTATCTTCTGAGACTCTCCCAGTGAGAGCACACCTCCTCACCTGGCTTCTGGTCCAGTTGTGAGAACATATGTGGCTGTTGAGTAGCCCAAGCGATGAAGGAGTTCTCTCCTCACAGCCATACCATGCTCTTCCCTCCCTTCATCTGCCTTGACTTCACCTTTCTATACTGGGCTCCCCCTCCACCCCTTTGATCCTTGGCTGTAACCCCTACTAGTCATTTCCTTTTCCCAAACAGGCCACCATACATCAGCTCACACCTCTGGGTACAGAAATATTTAATGGAGACTTGATGTGAAGCTTTGATTTCAACCCAATGCACCCACAGCTCTGGTTGATAAGGCTTCCGGGAGGCAGTTGGATCTCAAAGTTCCAAAGGTCTGGGATATAACGGTGATGGTTCTAATGAAACCTCCAGCCCTGCCAGGAGTCCTGTTCCTCGTGAGGATTACCATGGAGGAGGCTGAGTGTCTGTGGTGGACATTGGATCCTGCCATTGTTCATATTTTCTTTGGTGGATATTAGACAAAGAGCAGAGAGCTTCCTCAGCCAACATTTTTTGTTCTACCCAGACGAGGACTTCGAGACGAGGCCAGTGTTCAGGTCCTGGGAATCCTCTGAAGAACTATTGTGTATTGAGGGTTGAGGAACTGGGGCTGGAGGAGGAAGGATCTGGGGAACTTTGGTCCTCTGAGGGGGACATCTGTTCTGGCTTGTCATTCATTAAGAAACTTTGGTTGTCGAACTCAGAAATCCACCTGTCTCTGCCTCCTAAGTGCTGGGATTAAAGGCGTGCGCCACCACTGTAGGCCAGCCTGGTCTACAGAGCGAGTCCCAGGACAGCCAGGGCTATACAGAGAAACCCTATCTCGAAAAACCAAAAAAAAAAAAACAAGGAAAAAGAAAAAAAGAAAAAAAAACTTTGGATGTTGAACAGTCCTTGCAGTTAGTGAGAGGACTGAATTCTGCAGTCCCAAATTTGTAATGTCTAGAGAAGTGGGAGGAGACTGTCTTTATTAAGCTTATTAGTTAATATTGCTGTGTGACAAAGTAAAACTACCATAGCGGATTAAAAATGTATCCATTATCTCTCTCAGTTTCCACGTGGGCAGGAGTCTGGGTGTGGCTTGCCCAGGCCCACTGCTCATGGTCTTCGAGGATGCAGCCAGGTTGTGGGCAGTGCTACTTTCCTCTTTGGCACTTAACAGCCTTTCCCCAGTGCATGTGATAGTTGGCACAATTCAGTTCCTGTAGTCACAGGACCGGGAACCCCGGTTTCAAACCACGTGGCCCCTCCATAGGCAGCATGCATCATGGCTCTTTCCTCTGGATGATGGCAGAGTGTCTTTTTCTAGTCTGTGAAGAGCCCCCATGCAAACAATGTGATCCTGGAAGTCAGTTCCCATCACCTTTGGCAAGAACACAAGCAACTCAAGGGAGGGAATTCCTATAAGCGTCGCATCTAAGGGGACATCCTGTTCCCTTTGTCTTAGTTATTGGTTCAAATGGAGCCACAGATTCTGTCCACGCTGAAGGGAGAGTTTTAAAAAGCGGGTGAACTTCTGGGAGGTCATCTTTTAGGGAGTGTTGCTGTACGGAGTATTTATTAGTCTCGTCCATCTTGAAGGAGTGTGAGGAGACATGAAAGAAGCCACTGAGTTGAATGAAGAGATGTTGGAGGAAGCAGAGCACCTGGCACTTCTGGAGCCAGAGGATGACGGTAAGGTAGTCAGCAACATCGCCACACCACTGGTCCCTCTTGGCCCACTCAACACCACACCTACACCATCTTTGTGCCAGGTACATTCTTTCAAGTCACCAACCTCCTGAACATCATGGACAGTGAGTCAGCAAAGACAGACACCACAGGGCCAGGCCTGGACATGCGGAAGACTTTGGCTTCAGTGATAATCACGGAGAAGGCTACCACTGATCCCTGTGTGGTGATGAACGCTCTCATCCGCTGCCTGCAGATGCCAGAGGTAGGGATGCCCTAACCCGCCACACCTCCTCTTTGACCAGATCCGTTTAGATGCCTGGGAGTCCACCTACCATTCAGCACATCTTTTCAGTCACCGTGAACACGGCATTAAGAGCCGAGATGCAGAGAGGGCCGACACCAAAGGCACTCATATTCCTCAGGGCTAGTTGGGTTTAAGATGGTTTGTTTGGGAGGCATCTCTGTGTCTGGTGTGGCAGGATTGGGAGGCACCTGGGTGATGGGGACTGGTCTCTGGATTAACTGGGATTGCAGTCTGTTTAGGTTGTCATAACAGAGGACCATAAATTGTATGGCTAAAAGTCTGGATATGTATTTCTGATCAGTTCTGCATCCTCAGTTGCATTCATTCAAGATGCCCGCCCAATAGTCGGGTTTCTGTTGAGGCTCCTCCTGGCCTACTGACAGATGCCCTGACACCATCTTCATGGCTTTTCTTCTATGGCAATGATTCTCAACCTGTGGGTTAGGACCCCTTTGGGGGTTGTATATCAGATATTTACCTAACAGTAGCAAAATTATAGGTATGAGGTAGCAACAAAATAATTTTACAATTGGGAGTCACCACACGAAGAACTGTGTTCAAGGGTCACAGCATTAGAAAGCTCAAGAACCACTGTTTTATGGAGAGAGACAGACACAGGGAACTCCAGTTTCTCCAAACAGACACCAGTCCCTTTGGATTAAGGCCCCACCCTTCTGACCTCATTAAGCCCCAGTTACCTCCCAAAGGCCCTCCTCAAAATGCTACTCAATTTAGGGGATTTGCATCAACATGTAGATTTTGAGGGAATCCAATTCGGTCTAGATAGATTTCATTTTCTACCTCAAAAAGCATTCACACAAGCCATTGGTGAACTATCCCTAGGAGTTGGCTACTGCAGGGAGGGCTAGGCTCTATAGCATTGCTCATCTGCAGACCTCAAGACATCAGAAAGTACAGAAAACATGAGTATTTACTGGCCTTTGACTGTGCTTTATGCATAAAGCGCAGATTGCATGTGGTGCATATACATTAAACCTGAGTTATCAAAGGTTCATTGTGGCAGGGACACTTAGGAAAACATCAAAAAGACTACTTCACGGGCAATGATAATAAAGGCTGAGAACTTGGTCTAGAGCTATGAAGTACTTACTGAACAGTTACCATGGTCTCACTGTTCCTCTGTGTTCAGAGTTCAAAGCCTAGACTCATGATGCTCTGTGTAGAATCACCCATTATTGAGTAGTTCAGTTAGTAACATTCTTGCCTTGCAAACCCAAGGACCCAAGTTTAATCCTCAGAACCCACATAAAAATGCTAAGCATGGGGCTGGAGAGATGGCTCAGCGGTTTAGAGCACTGACTGCTCTTCCAAAGGTCCTGAGTTCAAATCCCAGCAACCTCATGGTGGCTTACCACCAAACGTAATGAAATCTGATGCCCTCTTCTGGGGTGTCTGAAGACAGCAACAGTATACTTACATATAATAAATAAATAAATCTTAAAAAAAAA
>JADRCD010191692.1:0-30466 GCA_019843815.1 Montemys delectorum | reverse complement strand
GGATGGATGGATGGATGGATGGATGGATGGAACAAACTTCAATAAGCTCTAATGAGCAAGTTCCAACAACTTCATACAGTCAGACAGACAGGCAGATAGACAGACAGACATATACACATTCATACATTGAGTGGATGGCACAAAGTCCCAAGCATTTCCTGTATACTCACATACACACATCTTTGGTCAGTGGTGTAAACTCTAGTGAGCAGGCTCCAACAACTTTATTTTTTTCTCCCATGGCTTATATATCCCATCAAAACCTTTCAAGCAATGTACACTTTCAATGTGGTTACATTTTATTTTTCTTCTAGTGAATGACTATGAAAAACTAGTGTGTGCCCCAGGACCTTTGCATGAAAAGCATTTTATGTAGTAAGGTAAACGGGAACAATAACAACGAATTATTCTCAAGAACCCAAGCACATTTGTTACTAAGCAACTTGTTACAGAGTAACAAAGTGTGAGCAAGCAAGGTAATTTTTTCAGCCATTTCTCTTTCTCTCTCTCTCTCCCTCTCTCTCTTTTTTTTCCCCCAGACAGGGTTTCTCTGTATAACCCTGGCTGTCCTGGAACTCAAGTTGTAGACCAGGCTGGCCTCCAACTCAGAAATCTGCCTGCCTCTGCCTCCCAAGTGCTGGGATTAAAGGCATGTGCTACCACTGCTCGGCTTGGAGTCTTGATTTCTTATAATAAATGATATTTTAAAAATAAGTCCTGGGGGGGGCAGCAAGGTGGCTTAATGAGTAAATACATTTGCAGCCTCGTATGATATTGACTTGGATTCCCCTGAAACCACATGTGGAAGGAGAGAACTGATTTCTGGAAGCTGTTCTTTGACCTCCACATGCACACCATGGCATGCTCCCCACTAGAACCCCAAGATAAACGAAAAAAAATACCTGGGCACTCAGATGTCATTATCTTCAGGCGCTATTACTGGGGAAACCTAGAGGATGCACACACTTACACTACACTTATCCCTAAATCTTTCGAATTGAAAATACAAGCTACAGCAATACCTCCATCACAGAGTTCATTCTCATTTTTTCCTTTTCCATCACTTAAGTCTCTTCTCTGACAATTAGAGATGTGGTGTAATCGCTATCCCAACATTGCCCTGCTGTATAAGAGACGTCCTCCCCTCAGGCTCCTCCACCTCAGTGGGTAAGGGGTTGTTCTCTCCTCCATTAAAGGATGCTGCCTTTAATATTTCCCTTTCCTGAGGCACTTGGCCAGTGATTTTTCAACCTGGAGGCCCAATGACCCTTTCACAGGGGTTGCATATCAGATATTCTACATTTCAAATGTATTTTTATTACTATACATAATAGTAGTAAAATCACAGTTATGAAGTAGCAAGGAAAATAATGTTATGGCTGGGGTCACCACAACATGAGGAAGAGTTCAGATGTTGGAGGTTAGGAAGGCTGAGGAGCACTGCACTACACCAAACCACTGAGAGGAAGGAGGGCTCATGGTTGCTTGGTTCATTGTGCTTCTTTCCTTTTTGAGAAAAAGTCTCCCTATGCTGCTTAGGCTGGCTAAAACTTTTTATCGTTTTGGTTTTTTAAGCCCACTCCATAACCCAGTCTGATCTTTAACTCTAAGCAAACCTCCTGCCTCAGCTTCTTGAGTGTTGAGGATTCAGTGCTAATCCACCATGCTCCACTTGGCCTGTGACTTTCTATTTAGCTCAGGCTGGCCTTGAACACTTCTAGCCTCTGCCTTTTGAGTGCTGGGGTTATGAGTGTTTGCCATTGTACCTGGTAGATTTCTTCTCTGTTGTTCATTTCCACATCCCAAACACCTAGAATGAAGAGTAGAACGTGGTAGACCCTCATTCCAACACGTTTTTCTTACTCTTTAATCTCCCATGATTTCAGTACAACAGCTTGAAGAAGTCTAGGTCGTATCTCAAGTCTGTGAAATTGTAGAGCAGAGACCAGCATAGGAAATGTCCTATGACCTTTCCTGAGGAGGAAAGCAAGAAAAGACCAAAGCACCAATTGGACCAGGCAAGGTCTACCTTGGCAAACCAGTGAATCTACTGTAGTTACTCACAAGAGAATGGGTGAGGGGTAACTCACAGGAGCAAGGTTGCCTCAAAGGCAGCTGCCTCACTGAAAATCCTAGGCCAGGGTGAGTGATGACTCAACATTCTACAACCTTGAGCATGCTGTGTGACGCTAAGGCAGCTCAGTAGGACAGAGTCTCCCCCAGACAACTCCACAGGATGAGTGTGGGCTCTGTCTGGGTCTGCCTCCTCTCTTCCCCAAAGCAGTAAGGGATCTTACTGCTTCTTTAACCTTCAGGAGGGACCTTGTGCATCTTGTTAGCTTTAGAACTTCTTGAACCTGTGAGTTCTTTACTTCAGGAACCTCCTGTCTCCTTCCTGGAGGGAATGCTTCCCTTAGAAGCTCTAAGTTTATATCAGGTGATCAAGGAAGGGGAATGACATTTAAATATCAGTTAAGAAACAGAGATAGGACATACTCAAGAACTGCCAGAACAACCCCAAAAATACAGGATGACTATAGAAAACAGCCAGGATTATCAAAAACAGGGGCTGGCAAAATTAAAGGCACTTGTTATCAAGCCTGATGACTTGAACCAGATCCCTAGAACCCACATTGTAGAAGAGAACTGCCACAAGATATACTCTGAAGTCACACACACACACACACACACACACACACACACACACACGCTCTAAATAGATAATAGAGTAAAAACCAAAAACAAAAATTGGGGGCTGGAGAGATGGCTCAGAGGTTAAGAGCACTGGCTGCTCTTCCAGATGTCCCGAGTTCAATTCCCAGCAACCACATGATGGCTCACAACCATCTGTAATGGGATCTGATGCCCTCTTCTGATGTGTCTGAAGACAGCTACAGTGTACTCCCATACATAAATCTTTTTTAAAAAATTGCAAGTATTGATTGACCATGCTGTCTAATTCGCTTCTCAGTCTCCTGATTATTCTCATTGATTAGTGCTATGCCCAGCCTTCATCAGAGAAGTTTGTTGTAATGAGCAAGCGGTTAATGCAGAAACTCAAAACTAGCCAAAACGCTCAGGAATAAGAGATAGTGGTGTGCTTATCACTATATGGGACAGTTGTATCACTCCTTCCAAGGTTGGGGAATATTTCGGGGCATGAAGAATCTAAGAGCAGAGAGTGGGGAGACATGTAGTGAAAACAAACAAACAAAAAAACCCGACACCTTCTGACCATGATGTGGCCATTGCACTCATGAAGTTACTGCAGCTACGGTTATCTGCTTAAGACCTGTGATTGGCATGTTGACATTTCATCATGGATGGCTGGAGGGGTCCATGGGCCTCAGCCTTCCCTGAGGGACTACTGACAATTCATGACTGTTTGGGAAAGAAATGCCGTTTTTTTTTCTTTTTCTTTTTTTTTAAAGGTAGCCACTGATGAGTTACTCTTGCTGTAGTTAAGAATCCCACATCTATGGTAGAACAGGAAATGCCACTTAAACCCAGTAAGTCACGAACTAAGAGGACATAAAAGTAGGAGGGGGGCTTGTTGGAAAGAAGGGTTCCAACTAGGGAAGGGTATGAAAGAGAAGAATGGAGAATGAAAATAAGTACATGACCCGTCTTGTATGGTTTAGGAGGTTTTTGCTGTAGATATGAAGGAGAAAACAGCCCGCGGAATCTGGAAGAGTCTCAAACTGAACATGGCCAGGAGAATAGAATGCGCCATGAGGAGAGGGAAAGGGAGAGCGGTCATTTCTCTAGTTCCATCATTTTGGCTTTGGGAATCGAAATTGGATCACTAGGCTTGAGAGCAAACTCTTTACCAACCTCACCCCCAGTTATCTGACCTGCCCAATCAGAAGCTTTGATTCCAGAGTCCATGATCTTGAAGTGTGTGGGATTAACTCAACCCTAAAGCTACAAACGCTCACCATTTTGGTGCTGGGTGCTTCCCTACCCTTAACTTCTGGAGTTCTTCCTAAAACTATCCCCATCACTCTTTATCCGCTGCAACTGCTCATCTGTATTGCACCCGGTAAGGAGGCAGCCTCGCGCATGCACAGTGTCTGTCGGACACCATTGCGCATGCGCTGCCGCCCTTTTCCCCCTCCCCCTTCCGTTCCGCTCTCCCACCGCGGGGCTGAATGGCCGACCCCGACGCGGCGGGTGTGGAGGAGGTGGCTGTTCGGCTCCGCGAGCCCCGGTGACCTGCCCTCCTCTGGCCTGAACCCCTCGGCCCTGGCTCGCGCGGGAGGAGCCGGCCTGTGAGGGGAGCGGCAACCCCGCCGGCCTGAGCTCTTTCCCTGGCAGCCGCGGCTCCTTCCCTGGGACAATATGTTCAAGAGAATGGCGGAATTTGGACCTGACTCCGGCGGGAGAGTGAAGGTCAGTGCGCAGCCGCGGCGCGCAGAGCGGAAGCTCGGTGCGCATTGGGCCCCGAGTCTCCGACACCGCCTCCGTCCCACCAAAAACGGTTCCGGGCTGGTTAGGGCATTCTGTGCAGCCACCGGTCGAGGTAACCGCTGCTCTTGGATGGGCTCGCCCGCCTTGTCCATCCCGAAGCCCCGTGCTAATAGTCATCAAAAAGCGCTTAGCTTCTTTCGTGTTTAGTGAAGGTTGTCATAGAGTCCCAGCTTAATACTGGACGTTGTGACACTCAGTTCCCTCACACATTAGCATTTTACATATATTATTAGTAGGGGTAGAAGTCAGAGGACTACTTGCAGGAGTCCGTTGTCTGGTGTCACCGTGTAGGTGTGTCGTTAGGGTTAGTTACTGGCTGACCAGCCAGTGCTGAGACGTCTTTTCCCAGTGTGCCCTCCAGCTCGCCCCCTCCCTCCTTCCTACATCTGCTGGTTACTTTTTTTGTTGTTGTTGTTGTTTGTTTTTTGTTTTTTCGAGACAGGGTTTCTCTGTATAGCCCTGGCTGTCCGGGAACTCACTCTGGAGACCAAGCTGGCCTCGAACTCAGAAATCTGCTTCTGCCTCCCAACTGCTGGGATTAACGCGCGCGCGCGTGCACACACACACACACACACACACACACACGCTTTTTTTTTTTTTTTAAACGTATATGAGTACACTGTTGCTGTCTTCAGACACTCCAAAAGAGGGCATCAGATCCCATTACAGATGGTTGTGAGCCATCATTTGGTTGCTGGGAATTGAACTCAGGTCCTCTGGAAGAGCAGTCATTGCTCTTAACCACTGATTCCTGATGCTCTCCCAGCACCTGTTTTAGCTCCTACTTACAGATCTTATCACAGAAAGGATTTTTTTTCTTAAATCACTTTTACACTAATCTACTTAATTTTTAAAATCTTCACCAGTGCCATATTATTTTATTACCTTAATCATAGTGTCTGTGTATCCATAGCTGTCTTAAGTGTAAATGTAAGATGAGAAATCCTTGAAAATCTTAAAGCCCTGAAATGCAATAGAAGAAAGAAATGCCAGGTAAAAGTCTGTGCTAGCATATGAGGCTTTGTAGAGCTCTGCATTTGCCCAAGCTTTTAGGTAAGGTGTTTTTTTGTTTGTTTGTTTTGTTTTTTTCTTTTTGGTTTTTTTGAGACAGAGTTTCTCTGTGTAGTCCTGGCTGTCCTGGAACTCACTCTGTAGACCAGGCTGGCCTCGAACTCAGAAATCCGCCTGTCTCTGCCTCCCAAGTGCTGGGATTAAAGGCGTGTGCCACCACCGCCCGGCTTAGGTAAGGTTTTGGGCTGGTAGAAAGTGACTACAGAGCAAGGGGTTAATGGGAAAACTCTTCTCTACTTGCACAAGTTAAATGTAGAAGTTTGTAGTTTTTAGTCTAGGATAACTTGAGAAAGTTAGGCCTTTAGTCCTCAAATGAATTTCCTCCTTGGTAGCAGGAGGTGGAAGGGGCAAGAACAAGGTAGGCCCTTGAGAGGAGACCCAACCCAAGTGGCCAGTGTGTTCCACTGTCCCCGTCTCCTACTCGGCCATTCTGCTGGGAGCTGATCAGTATACTGATCCATTGATAAGGTCAGTGCTTCCATCGTCCAGTCACCTCTCAGTCCCACCAGCTGGGTACTGCAATAAGCCTTTGGGGGGGGAGGGTACTTCATACCCAGCCTGTAATGTGCATAATAACGATGACAGCAGAAAATGCTTGCCTTGAAATTCTCTCATAAACTGACCTTGGGTTTTGTGCTGTGCTTTGGTAAACACTGCCACAGGCTAATTTAAAATTTGAAAGCCTTTACCAGCAAGCAAAGCCAGTCAAAATGGCAGCTTGACCTCCGTAGCCTAGCTTTTAGGTTTGTGAAGGCATTTTGTTTTTCTTTAATCAAGTACTCATGTGCTTTTATCTGCTGATTCCGATGAGAGCATTTCAGGCTATCTTTCCAGCCATGGGACAGCTCAGCAGGTAAAAGGCACTTGTCACCAAGCCTGCTAACCTCAGTTCAGGCCTCAGGACCACATGGTGGAAGAGAATATACAGCTGCAAATCATCCCTGACTTCCACGTGTGCTGCACTGGCACCTGGACTGTATAGTCTCCTGCAAGAGCAGCAAGTGCTTCAACTGCTGTACCATCTCCCCAGCTCCTCACGTGGGAAGCACTGTGCTAATGTTAATGAGTGTGGCCGGGCAGTGGTGGCACACGTCTTTAATCCCACCACTCAGGAGACAGAGGCAGGTGGATTTCTGAGTTTGACCAGCCTGGTCTACAGAGTGAGTTCCAGGACAGCCAGGGATTTATAGCGAAACCCTGTCTTAAAAAACAAAATAAACAAACGAAAAAAAAAAACCATTAATGAGTGTGACATTGGTTTGAGATCCCTGTTGTAAGTAAACCCGTACGTGGTTAGACTGCGGTTCCCTAAACCAAGTCACCTTTGTTGGTGTTGTTTCTTCAGGTGGTGGTGAAAAATTTACTGATTTTAAGCTTGCTTTTCTTTTAGGGGGTTACCATCGTTAAGCCAATTGTTTATGGCAATGTTGCCCGGTATTTTGGAAAGAAAAGAGAAGAAGACGGGCACACTCACCAGTGGACAGTGTATGTAAAGCCATACAGAAACGAGGTAGGCATTTGCTTTTCCTGAAACTAGTGTTTGAAATACAGTTTGTTTTCTTGACAGTAAACTGTGAAATTGTGTATAGTAGCTTTCCAAGTCTGAAGTGGGCCCATTATAGATTCCCACCACGAGCCCCATCAGAAACAATAAAATGAGAACCCTCATCTTCATGTAATTAATGAAGACAGTTTTTCAAAAATGTCTTCTCAATAAAATTAAGATACGGGGCTGGAGAGATGACTCAGCAGTTAAGCAAGTAATGCTCTTGCAAAGGACCTGAGGTGGTCCCCACGTAAGGCAGCTCACAGGGATCCGGTACCTCTGGCTTCCTTGGACATCTCTACACACATACCCACACTCACACATGTGTGCACAAACATGTTCACTTAGGAATGTGTACACACATATGGGGCAGTCTTTATAAAGGGTGGGAGGAGGAGGAAGTTGGTGGCTAAACCGAAGAGTGCCTGCAGTGTGATCGTGAGAACCTGAGACGGATCTCCAGCACTTGAGAAAAGCTAGGGGGGCGGGGGGGGGGGCGGTGTTGTAATTCCGTTACTGGGGGTAGAGACATGTGATCGCTGGGCTTCCTGCTTAGCTAGTCACGCATGATTGCTGAGCTCCAGGGTCAGTGAGAGACCCTGAAACCAAACAAGTAAGGTGGAGAGCAGTAGAGGAGTGTACCTGATGGTCCCCTGGCCAGGCGTGCATGCATCCTTCCCTCACACCACACACAAATTGTTTCTAAAAATTGGCTACAGACATGGTTTTCTTGGTGTAGTTCTTTCTATCACATTATCCCAGATCTTGCTATTGTTTCTAATGGAAGTCAGAAATAACTGAGAATGTTATTTATTGGTGCATAGGAAAGCAGAATTTGAGCCAGATAGTGGTGACACATGCTTATAAGCCCAGCACTGTGGCAAGAAGATGGCAAATTCTATTCAGCCTGGGCTACACATAGTAAGACCTGTCTTAACAGCCATGTCCTCTCAAAACCCAGGATTTGCAAAACAAGTGATAGGAAAGAACTTGGCACAGGCTGGCTGGTTTTCTTCCTCTTTTTTCCCCCTTAGCCACTTCCCAGGCTGTTTTTTGTTGTGTTAAATTGTTTTGGAGTTCTTGTTTTGGGGGTTTTTGTTTTTGTTTTTTTTTTTGGTTGGTTGGTTTTGGGAGTTGGGGGTTTGTTTTGATTGTTGGTGTGTGACAAGTTCTTGATATGTAGTTCTGTCTGGGCTGTTATTCAGCTGTGTAGACTGGCTGACCTCAAGTTGAGGCCCTTCTGCTTCTGTTGCCCAATTGCTAGGATTTAAGGTGTGTCCCCTCGCTGCCTATCTTGTTCTGATTGTTTTTTTGGGAGATGAACCCAAGTTTGAGTCTTGAGCCGTACCCTTGCCCTTTTAAAACATTCTATTTTGAAGCAGAGTCTGGCTAAGTTGCCCAGGCTGCTCTCAAACTTAGCCATACTTCCTCAGCTTCTTGGTTAGCTAGGCCAGCTAACTCATATTTTGTTTTAATTATGTTCTATAAACTTCAAAGGAAAGTGTATTATATAAAATTGTGTTCAGTTGCCAAGTCTGTTTCCATCAGAGAACTGATTTCTCTCTCTTTTAGGATATGTCAGCATATGTGAAGAAAATCCAGTTTAAATTACATGAAAGCTATGGCAATCCTTTAAGAGGTGAGGTATAGTTCTTGATTCATCATATAATAGTTACAAAAGGGCCAGGGAGCAGGAACTAAATCAGTAATTGTTTTGTTTTTTTCCCTCTCTCTAGTCGTTACTAAGCCTCCATATGAAATTACGGAAACAGGATGGGGTGAATTTGAAATAATAATCAAAATATTTTTCATTGACCCTAATGAAAGGCCTGTGAGTAACATTAACCTTCGCAAGAAGAAAATGAATCATTTAATAATGTGCAAATGTCATACTTATTGGGGAGCTGGGGTTTGATAGTGGTCTTGCCATAAGTTAAGACTTTTCTTGTTATTTAGGATCTGTCAGTTTTACTATCACTCCACCATTCTAGATCTAAACAGCACTCAGACAGGTCCCTCATAGGTAATTTGAAAGTGCTATTGATGGGGTGCTGATTGGGAGGCTTAATGTCCTAGCAAGGCTGAATGTAAAGGAACCTTACAACCCTGGTGTCTCAGGTTGGTTAATCCCAATGCCTTCAAGTCCTTACCAGCCTGGACCACAGAGTTAAGGCCCTGAGACAGAAAACAACACAGACAAAAATACAGAGAAGTCTTAACTCCCTACAGCCTGGGGAATCTGGAGTCTGCCCAATGGGATGGGGCCCTCTCTGGGTGACTAGGGCACCTTCCCTCCCTATAGATGGAGACCCCGTCAGGCCTTGTTCTTTGTCTGCCATGGCATCATGTCTGATGCCAGGGGAAAAGCAAGATCAGCCGGCACGGCCACCCCATGGCCGTCCCTATTTTCTTTTTTTCCAAAAAAATTCTTACCCTTATTTGTGTGTGTGGTGTGGACATGTGCAGTGCACACTTGTGGTGTGCGTATGTGCAATGCACACTTGCGGACTGCGAGTGCACACTTGTGGATGTTAGAGGATAACTTTTAGGAACTGGTTCTCTCCTTTTTGAAGAGAAATTATTTATTTTGTGTGTATTGATGTTTGCCTGAGCCACAGGCATAGCAGAGGTCAGAAAAGATATTGGATCCTATGAACCCGGAGTTATAATTGGTGTGGACCACTGTGTTCTGGGAGCTGAACCTGAGCAATTTGCTCCTAGTCTCCTCAGCACCTGGTTCTCACCTTCTACTGCGCAGGCTTGGGGGCCAAACTCAGGTCATTTGGCTCGGCCTGAGCAAAAGCCTCTACCCACTGAGCCATCTTACCAGCCTGTGCCTGTTTACTGGCTTTTTTCCTTTTCCTTTTCTTTTTTTAACATGGGTTCTCACTATGTAATCCTAGTATTCGCTATGTAACCCAATCTGGCTTCAAACTCAATACAATCTTCCTGCCTCAACCCCCAAAATCACAGATGTGCACCACCGTACCTGACCTTTTTTTTTTTTTGGATTTTCGAGACAGGATTTCTCTGTATAGCCTGGCTGTCCTGGAACTCACTCTGTAGACCAGGTTAGCCTAGAACTCAGAAATCTGCCTGCCTCTGCCTCCCAAGTGCTGGGATTAAAGACGTGTGCCACCACTGCCCGGCTGTGCCTGACTTCTTGATGATAAGACCTGCCTGTCCAGATCTTGTAGCATCTGGAGCTCCTGGGAGGTGCGGCTCCCACTTCTCAGGGCCCTTTCTGTGTGAGCTCTCAGGTTGTAGGTTCTCTGTAGCATCTGTAGTCTGTCCAGAAATGGTAGATACTGACCATGTCTTTAAAGTAGCCTGTGTAATTCACACTCTTTAAGATCATCTGCTGCTGTTTTTGTGGTATTTGGGGATTTGCCTTCTCCATTTGCTACAGAGCCTTGTACAATGTAAGGAGCTATAATTTAACTCCACCCCGGCTCTCGGTGCGTCCCATTGGGCGTGGAGAATGCCCTTTCATTGGCTAAGTCCTATCCAGAGAAGGCAGACATCAGTAAGCTGAGTCCATCTGTTTAGATTTAGTGGCAAATATTTGTTCATTTTCCTCTACGCAGAAAGCTTCCTGTTCTGTGATTGTCTGGGAGAATACTATCTCCTTATAATGACTTTAGCTAACCTTTTGGGAAGTTCTGTGCCTGGAGATTGGTTTGTACGTTCACCATGAGCTGTGCTGCTTTGAAAGCAGCTCTTGTTGGGTAGGCGAGGGCATATGCACTGTGTGGCACAGAGTGCCTCCTGTGGCATCAGTGCACGGAGTTTAAAGTGCTCTTCCAGGCCAGCGTGCTACCTCCCTGCTGTTCACTGCATAGCTGACTATGCCCCTAGCGGAGCATCTTGCTCGCACTAGAGATTTTACTATTGATTGTTTTTTTAGAAAACTACTTTTCCATCTAATTCTATAGCCCAGGCTGCTGGCAATGTGCTGGATTACAGGCATGTTCCACCATAACCACCTTCAAATCCTTTTTTTCCAAATAAATTTGTGAGTTTCAATCTTCACAGAAAACTATTAAAATCCCCGTAGCTTTCCTTGTGTTGTTTTGGGGTAGTTTACTCTCAGGAGGTGCTTGGGTAGAGCCTCACCTAACTGTGAAATGTCCCTGCTGAAATGTGGGCAGAGAAGTGTCCCTGTTAGGAAAACAAAGGACAGGAAGTTTAGGTGGCTTACCTCCTAAGTTGCCATGGAAGCAAGATCTGGAATTTGATATATTTCGTAATTCCACCTCCTAATTCAGCTTATGCAGTGACAGTGTCAGACAGGATTGATGGCGCAAGCTTATAATCTTAGCCCTTGAGAAGTGGAGGCTTGGAAGGCCAGTAGTTCAAGGCCTGCCATCTGCCTCAAGGTCTCAAATCCAGGAAGGAGAGACTGACTCATTGATCCTGGTGATGGCGGAGCCACTGGACAGAGTGACCCTGTGTGTGTTCTAGGTGACTCTGTATCACTTGCTGAAGCTGTTCCAGTCTGACACCAATGCCATGTTGGGGAAGAAGACAGTGGTTTCAGAGTTCTACGATGAGATGGTAAGACCTTGTAATGAGAGGGTCTTTAAAAATACTGAGTTCTTGGGGGCCGGGGGGTGGGAAATAGTGAGTTTAAAAGCATTTAAGTTGGAGGTCTTTAGAGTTACTGTGCTTTTCCCTCATTTTACTCCTTAAGATATTTCAGGACCCGACGGCAATGATGCAGCAGCTGTTGACCACGTCCCGCCAGCTGACACTGGGAGCCTACAAGCACGAAACAGAGTGTAAGCGCTGGGACTGTGCTACAGTGTGACAGGGTTTGATTAGTGGCTGATTTTTATTTTTTAGGATTAATTCTCAGCTCCTCCTTAATCTTCATAAATCCTTAAGAAGTGCCTGACTTTTCTGTCGTGTGGTAGAAGAAATGGAGGAGACTTAGAAATACTGAGTGCAGCTAATAGGGAGCAAGGATGTATTTTCAACTGATTTCACCATTAGGTTCTTTCACTGTGAATGGCTGTGCTTTGTGAGCAGCAGTTACCTAACCATCCACAAGGTGACGATGTTGGCTGAAAGCAGGACTTTTTGTCAAAATAATACTATGCTAGCCAGCTTATAATTAAGTAGATACATCTTATTTTGTAGTTAATACGTTTATTCAGTAATGTTTACTGTATCAAGTTAAAGTTTTTGTTTTTATTATTGCTTCTGCGTTATCAGGGATTGAATCCAGGATGTCACCTAGGCATACTCTGCTACATTGCCAACCTCTAGATGATCGTTTTATATATCACACGGTATTCTAGGTACTTTATACATGTTAGTCCCTTGGAAGTCTTCTGAATGGGGCTGGGGAGGTGGCCTAGTTGGTGAGGTACTTGTATGCACAGGAACCTGAGTTTGGATCCCTAGCACCCCTGTACAAAGCTGGATCTGGCGGCACATGCCTGCAGTCTTGGAGCTGGTGATGCAGGGGCAGGAGATGAGTGGGGCCTCCTGGCTGCTGTCCTCGCCTGCTCACTGAGCTTCAGGTCTCAGAACAGTTAAGGTGGAGCGGGATGGAGGAAAGCAAAGGATGCTGGGTCTCTGCTTCCACATGCATGCACACATGTCCACACATATACATGCACAACCCACACAGTCTTGTCAACAAATGATGTGGGCTGCAGAGATGGCTCAGCAGTTAAGAGCACTGACTGCCAAAGGTGCTGAGTTCAAATCCCAGCAACCACATGGTGGCTCACCACCATCCGTAATGAGGTCTGATGCCCTCGTCTGGTGTGTCTGAAGACAGCTACAGTGTATATAAAATAAATCTTTAAAAAACAAACAAACAAACAAACAAACAAATGATGCATTGTGTGCATTCCAGCTCATGTCTTAAGCAAGGCAGTAGGTGTACATATATGAGCTAATAGTGCCGTGGCTAATGGGGCCTCAGATTTAGTCAGTTTCGTCTTTTGAAAAAAAAAGCTACAGGCTTATTTTGGTGGTATGATTTTGTTATGTAAATTGCACCTGTGCTTTAGTTCAGAATTTTTTGATTGGTTCACTGGCATTTCTTGGGTTCGTTTATTCCTTATTCTGAAGTAATATGTATCTAGAGAAAATCAAACAATGTGTGAAAGCCTCACCTGTGAGTCGATAGCTGCAGTCTCATTCTTGTAGAAGACAGCATGGCACCTCTGTTGGAGTTTAGACTTCCTCCCCCCTCGGCCCACGGTGTTCAGTGTTCTGTCTCCCAGATTGTGGGAGTTTCCTGCAGGAAGCGGTGGCCTTAGGAAGTGCTGTTTGTCCTCTATGGGGTCCCTTATCGTAAGCGGGTAGGGTCACTCAGCTCAACTGTTCTTCTTCAGTTGCAGAACTTGAAGTGAAAACCAGAGAAAAATTAGAAGCTGCCAAGAAAAAGACAAGCTTTGAGATTGCAGAGCTTAAGGAGAGATTAAAAGCAAGTCGTGAAACTATAAATTGTTTAAAAAATGAAATCAGGAAGCTTGAAGAAGATGATCAGACAAAAGACACCTGAGCAGCTGTAGTCAGTCAGCTGCAGAGCCGGGGGCCGGCGCAGCGAGGGACTTGCCGCAGACGCTGCGGTGTTTCCGGGAGGAGCTGCGAGTGCAGTTGCCGGCTGTGGCTTTCTCAGAGAGGACTCCAGGTACCCACACTGTCAAGCTGTCCTCCCTGGGGTACATCTGTACTCAAAAGACTTGATGCTGGGTAGCATTCCATGATGTTAAGCACAACTTTTAAAGTGTTTGTTTTGTTTTTAAATTGAACTCTATATGTAGTTTATTTTCCTTCAGGCAGGCTTAAAGATTCTGTTGTAAAGTCTAACTTGTGAGGATTTTGTACTTCTCTCCTAATTAGAATTAATGATTAGTGTGTGTGCTTAGTTCTTCAGGTCCACATCTGCCCCGGTCTACCTCTTTTGTATGTGATGTGTCTAAGAAGTATTTAATAAATGTACTTTACTGCTCCTGTGTCTGCCTCTTGTGACTTCTCCAATCACTTTGCCATCTTGTGTTTTCAAATAAATATGTTAATCTTTGAGAATTTTATACAAGGTGTTTTGACCATATTTGCCCCACCTCCTCCCTCCTCTTAGTTCCTCCCAGCTCCACCCGTCCTGTCTGGTCCCCCAGCTTCATGTCCTCCATTTCATTTGAATTTAACCCACCCACCCTCTGGGAGTGGAATCTTGGCACAGCCTTAGAAAACTGACACCCTCTACCTCAGAAGCCATCAAGACTGTAGCTCCTTGGGTAGGGGGCCTCATGGGAACTTCCTCCTAACACCTAGATCATAGTCCACAGTTATGGCCTGGCAGTGATGTGTATGAGAGACTGAGACCCAGACCCTTCCCTGCACATAAGGGTATGTGCCTGCCTCTCTCACCCAAATCCTGGAATGACAGGCTTGCCCCACTGTGCCCAACTTGTCTGGGTTTTTAATATTGAGGATGGATGTGTGACAGCACATTCACACCACAGCTCTTGTGGCCACAGGAGAACTTCTTGCTGTCAATTCTTGCCTCCCACCCTGTTGAGGCAGGATCTCATTTCTGCGAGCACATTCCAAGGTTAGCAGGCCTGTGAGCTTCCTCCACGCAATTCTTCTTTTCCTGCCCCCCATCCACCATCGGAGTGCTGAGATCGTAGACACACCACTATGTGGAGCCTTGTGTGTGTACTTCCAGGGCTCAGACCCAGGTCGTCAGGACTGCTCAGCCAGTGGCTCTGCCCACTGAGCCAGCTCCTGGGGCTGAGTCTGGATACAGGCCTTCTGTTGGACTTTTTGATCTGGATTTTTTATTGGCTTTGATTACTTTTAATTATTATTTTTTTATTTCTTAAAAACAGATGTTCAGAGGGGGCTGGCGAGATGGCTCAGCGGGTAAGATCACTGACTGCTCTTCCGAAGGTCCTGAGTTCAAATCCCAGCAACCACATGGTGGCTCACAACCACCTGTAATGAGATCTGATACCTTCTGGTGTGTCTGAAGACAGCTACAGTGTACTTATGGATAATAATGAATAAATCTTTGGGCCAGAGCAAGCAGGGACTGAGTGAGCGGAGTTGACCAGAGTGAGCAGAGGTCCTAAAAATTCAATTCCCAACAACCACATGAAGGCTCACAACCATCTCTGTACAGCTACAGTGTACTCACATACATAAAATAAATAAATCTTTAAAAAGCTGTCCTTTAAAAAAAAAATGTTCATAGACATCCTAGACAGCAGCCTTACCTAGCACACTGCTTACAAATTCCCAACTCTAAGGAGGCCTCCTCCACCCACTGATTTCTTTTTTTTCCTTTTGTTTCCCTGGCCGGTTGTGCCAGGTTATCTGTTCTCTATCTTCAACAAGGCTTTATTGCACTTTCATGATTCCTTGGTGAATCATGGTTTGAAATTTTCCAGTCAACTGAATTCACAGTTGCTTTATTCACCGCCCAAAAACTGTTGCAAGTGAAAGGGAATTTAGGGAATATTTTCCTTTTTTTTTTGGTTTCTATACAGGGTTTCTCTGTATAGCCCTGGCTGTCTTGGAACTCACTCTGTAGACCAGGCTGGCCTGGAACTCAGAAATCCACCTTCCTCTGCCTCCCAAGTGCTGGGATTAAAGACGTGTGCCACCACTGCCTGGCTTGGGAATATTTAATTCAGTTCGTATCTGATAATGAAATTAATTCCTGAAAAAAATTAAACTTTTGAAGTCATATAATCTGTCAAGGCTAGAGGTGGAATTTGAATTAATTCCCTGCCTGAGTGGGCACGAACATGCAAGTATGATACACATGGTTTCTGAGAGAACTGGAAATCACCGGAAAGTTCAGTTTCCAGGAAGGTGTAAGCTTTTCAGGAAAGGGTCTGTAAACTGGATTCACTGTTACTGACACGAATCCTGCCACCCTTTATTGCTTATTTTCCACTTAGTTCATCTGCTCAAATAAAGTTTTAAAAATGACTGAGAATTGTTAACCCTGCCAGGTTGAATTGAATGCATAAGTTGAAACCACGGCTCTCTGTTTTAGTCATTTTGCATGCATGTGTGTGGGACGAGGGGTGCTTGTGTCAGAGGGTAACTTGGAGAAACTGTTCTCTGGTTCTACTATGTAGGTAGGTCCTGGGGATTGGACTTAGGTCATTGGGCTTATCAGAGCTGGACCTGTCCATCTACCTTTTTATTTGAGATGTGAGACTGCCTGTCCTGGAACTCTGTAGATCAGGCTGACCTCGAACTCAGAGATTCTCCTGCCTCTGACACCCACCTGAGTGCAGGGCTAAAGGGTGTGCACCGCCAGGTCTGGCTAGATGGATTTATTCTTACTGTGCATGTCAGCAAGTGTTCTCAGTTCTTATCTCACTGGTGTGCTGTTTCCCTCAAGAACATCTTCAGGGTAGTCTTTCTTTAGGCTGTTTATATTTAGAATTAAGGTATTGCTACTGGTGTCCAAGCAAAGAGGAGAAACGGTGGGCAAATTAACTTTTCACTTCTAAATATGCCCCTGGTTTGTGGAGAGCAGAGGACATTTGGCCACCTATGACCAACTCCTGTGCCAAATCCATTTTGCTTCTTAAGTTCTGTGGGGATCACTGAAAACAGAAATCACTGATAGGATTGCAATCCCAGCTTATGCCTCGGACTGCCCCAGATGTTTAACAAGTTTCTGTTCTCACAGTGAATTTGAATATACTACCTACCCTGTGGACGTCTGCTGACAACTGAATGAAACAGCTTTAGATGGTAGGGTTAAAGACAGGGAAATTCCAGCAAACCAAGTCCAGTCCCACATGAAAGACTTTAAGTGAGCCCCTTGTCAGGGAGTGCAAGGCGGGTGAGCACAAGGAGACAAGCTACATGGGCTGGAGAGATGACTCAGTGGTTAAGAGCACTGACTGCTCTTCTAGAGGTCCTGAGTTCAATTCCCAGCAACCACACGGGGGGGGGGGGTGGTGGCTCACAACCATCCGTAATGGGCATCCAATGCCATCTTCTGGTGTGTCTGAAGACAGCGACAGTGTACCCACATTTATGAAATAAATATGGCCAGAGCCAGCAGGGCTGGAGCGAGCAAGTAGGGGTGGGGTTGCAGGTGGGGGGTGGGGGGCGCAGGGGGTAGGGTATTCAGACACAGAAGACATGGAAGGACACAGGGAGAGTGCCTCAGAGAAGGGCCTCAGAAACTTAACCCTGCCCTCTTCCTGATCTCTGTCTAACCTCCAGAACTGTAAGAAAACAAGTATCTGCTGATTAGACACCCAGTATGTGTTACTTGGTTACAGCAGCCCAGGACAAGGACTCAGGAGTGAGGTAGCATGTTTGTTCTTGACACATCTGTTCGTGCTGGACGTTCTAGCCAGGACAGTCAGACAGAAAGTGAATTAAAGTCAACCAGGTTGGAAAGGGAAGAAGAAAGATGGTCCTATGTGCAGATGACATGGCTGTACTGGCTGGTTTTGTGTGTCAACTTGACACAAGCTGGAGTCATCAGAGAGGAGGAGCCTCATCTGAGGAAATGCCTCCAGGAGATCCAGCTGGAAGGCATTTTCGCAATTAGTGATCAATAGGGGAGGGCCCAGCTCTTGGAGGATGATTCCATCCCTGGGCTGGTGGTCCTGGGTTCTATAAGAAAGCAGGCTGTCGGGCGGTGGTGATGCACGCCTTTAATCTCAGCACTTGGGAGGCAGAGGCAGGTGGATTTCTAAGTTCGAGGCCAGCCTGGTCTACAGAGTGAGTTCCAGGACAGCCAGGGCTACACAGAGAAACCCTGTCTCAAAAAGCCAAAACAAAACAAAACAAAACAAAAACAAAAACAAAAACAAAACAGTGATATACCAAGAAAACTCCAAGGAGCCAGGCAGCAGTGGTGCATGCCTTGAAGACCTGTACTCAGGAGGCAGCAGCAGACAGATCTCTTTGAGGCCAGCCTGGTCTACAGAGCAAGTTCCAGGATAGCCAGGGCTACACAGTAGAACCTTGTCTAGAAAAAAAAACAAAATCAAAAAACAATTCAAGAATAGATGGTTCAATTGGAAATTGGGCATGGTGGTCCAGAGAGCCCTGCAGGGCAGGAGAGAAATGTTAGTCTAGCATCTGGCACCTCTAATTTCTCTGGTGGGTACTGAAGAGACAGTTCAGTAGTTTCAAGCGCTTGTTGCTGTTGCAAAGGTCCTGGGTTTAGTTCCCAGCACCTACATGGTGATTCACAACTATAACTCCAGTTCCAGGGTTTCCAGCACCCTCCACAGGTACCAGAGACGCACTCAGTACGCATACCTATATGAATGCAAAGCAGTCAGATCTTGCAGCAGTGGTGGGAGTCCAGAGTCCAAGCTGTGGCAGCATGCGTGCCCGCAGGACAGGCTTTTAGAGAGCGTCTTCCACTCTGACGAAATATTGGCTGAGAGGAGTGAAGCCAAGACTGTAACCAAAGGAGGCGTCACGGTTCCAGAAAAAGCTGAAAGAAAACTGTTGCAAACAACAGTAGTAACCGTGAGATCAGGCCCTAAGGAAAGGCTGGAGAGAGCCGATGTTAGTTAGTGAGGAAGTCAGACACCAAGTTCCTCTCACCAAAGCTGTAGACCACAAGATTATTTTTGATTTAGAGATGGTGACATTCTTGGAAAGCGAATGGAGTAAACCACTGTTCAAATGCTGTCACGTGAAGCTGCCTCTCCCAACATTCCAAAGTATTTCATCGCGTAAGTCATATCCGTGCCTCCCTTTTATAACAAACTGATGACACCTAGCCTAAGAGCATCCGTTGTCTCGGAAGCTTGTGTCTGCTGTACTGTTACAAACATTTCCAAGAAGAATAAGGATAAACAAGAAAACCTTCTCTGGTGAAGCAACTCATCTTTGCGGCTATCCCTCTTTAAGACCAGCATGCCTAAAATTAGCACTAATGGTTTCCCAAATTCCAGCCCTGCCTCTCGTGCACTTAGAAACCACTATTGCCACAAGCTGTTGAAGAGGCCAGTGCTAAGGCAGTCTTCCCACGTGGCCCGGTGCTTTCTCCTGCTTTGGATCCTGGGAGAGACTTTAGGATATGACACAGATGTGTATTTTGTTGAGGTTTGCTGATTGTAACAAAGCTACCTAAAAGGTGGTCATTTTTATATGGAGGGGTGTGTCCCTGCTTGTAGGTATGTGCACCACTTGTATGTAGATGCCTTTGGAGGACAGATGAGAGCATTGAAAAACTGTATAATAAATGAAACCATATAATAAATTAGTATATATAATATATGAATTCGCTCTTCCCGTCCCAGGTGCTGCGGGAGCTGCGGGTTACCGTGCAGACATGGCCAAGTCCAAGAACCACACCACACACAACCAGTCCCGCAAATGGCACAGAAATGGCATCAAGAAACCCCGGTCACAAAGATATGAATCTCTAAAGGGGGTTGACCCCAAGTTCCTGAGGAACATGCGCTTTGCCAAGAAGCACAAGGCCTGAAGAAAATGCAGACCAACAACGCAAAGGCAGTGAGTGCACGCGCAGAGGCCATCAAGGCCCTGGTGAAGCCTCAGGCCATCAAGCCCAAGATGCCAAAGGGTCCCAGCCGCAAACTCAGCCGTCTGGCATTCATTGCTCACCCCAAGCTTGGGAAGAAGATTCGAAGCTACGTGGCTAAGGGTCAAAGGCTCTGCCAACCAAAGCCCAAGGTTCAAACAAAGGCAAGGGCCAAAGCTCCAGCTAAGGCCCAGGCTTCAGCTCCAGCCAGGCTCCCAAAGGTGCCCAGGCCCCTGTGAAGGCCCCATAGAAAAGGCTCCTGCCAGTGTGAAGATAGATGGACTGCTGTGACACACCTACTTACACAGTTTGCAGATGACCAGTGTCCTATGCTGTTTTTACAAATAAACTCGAGGCAAGAAAAAAAAATAATATATGAATTCACCATTCACTATCCACAGGCTGAATAAGATTAGGCAGCCAGCCAGCCAGCCAATCTTAGCCCCAAGGACTTGCTTTTTCTTTTCTCTGGATTAGAACTGCACCAATACATGTTGATCACAAGAGGGCGATCTGTGATTTCCTATGGAATTTAGAGTTTGTCGCTGGGCCCTTGGAGAGTCCTGAGCAGACCAGATTAGTTCAAACTACCCTAAAAAAGAGATTGCTAGGCCGGACAGTGGTGGCTCATGCCTTTAATCCCAGCACTTGGGAGGCAGAGGCAGGCAGATTTCTGAGTTCGAGGCCAGCCTGGTCTACAGAGTGAGTTCCAGGACAGCCAGGTCTATACAGAGCAACCCTGTCTGAAAAAACAAAAAAAAAAAAAAAAAAAAAAAGGATTGCTAGAGCCTGCAAGATGGCTTTGTGGATGAGTCAAACTGACTCTCACTGAGTTCAATCCCTAGAGACCACCTTGTAGGAGAGGAACAATCCATACACAGACCACACACACACACACACACACACAGCTTGCTAAGACACTCTAGAAGACCTTGTTTTCTTCCTTCACATCTCATCAGTGGGAGTGTTCAGAGCTTATTTGATCCCTTAACATCATTTGGAGGTTTGGTTTGTCTGTTTGCTTTTGAGATGGGGTCTTGGTGTGGAGTCCAGTTTGTCCTTGAACTCAAGATAATCGTCCTTACTAAAGTCAATTGCAGACATGAGCTGCACACCTAGCTGGCCAGCTGACTCCTTCCCTCCCTTCCTCCCTCCTTCTTTTCTTTCCTCTGATCCTTTTTCCAGGAAACAACACCTTTCAGCACCTCTTCTTCTATTTAGTCTATTAGTATTAATCTATTAGTTATTTAGAGGAGTTGTTTTGTTTGAGACTGAGTCTTATGTAATCCAGACTGGCCTAGAACTTGATATGTAGCAGACACTGTTCTTAAACTCCTTACCCTCTTGTCTGAGCCTCCCAGGAGCTAGGATTACAGGCTTGTACACCTATGATACGTGATTTACAAGAACTCTCTACAAGTCTACCCTGAACCAGCTTTTAAGGAATTCTTGCCTACCCATGGTCTTAAGTAATATCTTATGCTAATCATTAAAAGCCTACCCTGACTATCCTAAGCTCTGGACTGTATCAAATTAGTCCTAGATGGGCTGGTGAGATGGCTCAGGGGTTAAGAACACTGACTGCTCTTCTGAAGGTCCTGAGTTCAAATCCCAGCAACCACATGGTGGCTCACAACCACTCATAATGAGATCTGACCTCTTCGGGTGTATCTAAAGACAGCGACAGTGTACTTATTTATAATATAATAAATAAAATCTTTGGGCCAGAGCGAGTGGGGCTGACCTGAGTGAGCAGAGGTCCTAAAAGTCAATTCCCAACAACCAGATGAAGGCTCACAACTATCTGTACAGCTACAGTGTACTCATATACATAAAGTAAATAAATATTCTGCAGTCACTTCAATTAGAACATTCCTGAAACGTAAGTCACTGTCTATTTTAGTCTTCCTCTATCATGGACTCCCTGCCTGGCACACAGCACCAGTTTTCTTGTTATCTGTGGTAGACTGATCTCTCCAGCAAAGGCTTCTCTGGTAAGAATCACAAACTTCTCCCGCAGGAGTCTCGAAGCTATGCCTACATCACGTGATCATACTCTTCCATTTGGAGTGAGGGCATTTGTGACCCAATCCGAGTCATCCTCATCTTTTGGGGTTCCCTTCAGTCATTACTGCTGCCTGTGTGAGGTCCAGCATTGGTGCAGGATTCAAAGTGTGGGCTGGGGAATGGGACTTCAAAGTCTGAGCCCTGCCTCTCTTGTTGGCTTTGTGACCCCAGGCAGGCTATTTAGCTTCTCTGGGCTTAACATGGGCATAATTATCATGGCCTCGTAAAAGGTCAAATGAGATGATACATGTCAAGGACTTAGAACTCAAGACATTAACAGCCCGCTGTTTCTCAGCTTTATTAGAGTATAATTTATATATTGTTTCAGGACTGATTCGTGTCCCCTCCAAAGTTTCTGTGTTGAATCCCTAGCCCCAAGTACCTCAGAATGTAATTATATATGAATATTAAGTCTTTAAATATGTAATTAAGCTAAGTCATTACAGTGGGATCTAATTCAATACAAGGGGTGTTCTAATTATTTACATACTTTGTTTGTTTGTTTATTTTGTTTTGTTTGAGACAGGGTTTCTCTGCATAGTCCTGGCTATTCTGGAACTCACTCTGTAGAACAGGCTGGTCTCAAACTCAGAAATCTGCCTGCCCCTTCCTCCCAAGTGCTGGAATTAAAGGCCTGCACCACCACTGCCCCGATTATTTATTTACTTAGTTAATTAGTTTGTTAGTTAGTTAGTTCATTTGTTAGTTCCTTGTTTGTTTCTTTGTTTTTGAGACAGGGTCTCACTATGTAGCCCTGGCTGGCCTGGAGCTGAGTTAGTAGACTAGACTGGCCTCAAACTCACAGAGACTGGCCTATCTCTGCCTCCCAAGACTGGGGTTAAAAGTGTGCCACCACACAGAGCTGGCTAGTGTCCTTTAAAAAGCTGGGCATCCCAGTATACTTGTAATTCTAGCACTTGGAAGGCTGGTGCAGGATTCCTGAGAGTTCAGGATCATCCTGGGCTATGCAGTAAGATCCCATCTCAAAAAAACTCAAAAGCAAAAAGTGTTAAAAAAAAAAAAAAAGGAGGAAGGAGGGAGGGAAATGGGGAGGAGGGAGAGGATTTGGAAACAGTCACGTGCAGAGGCAGAGGAAGATGGGCCACAGACATGGCTGCGCTGTCTGGGATGAGACCTGGGATGGGCCTTCCCTCACAACCTTCTGAGGAAACAGGCCTCGCTGGCACTTTGATCTTGGACTCTCTGCCTCCAGGGTTTCATGAGAATAAATCACTGTTGTTAAGCCACCCAGTGTGTGACGTCTGTCTCATCAGCCACTGCAAACCAGCACATGCCCCGCCACCCACGCAAGGTGACTCTGAAGTAAATTCAGAATTATATACAACCATTACCACAGGCTAATTTTAGATTCTTTTCATTGCCTATTTGCAGTCACTGCTCGTCAACCCTCAGTTCCAGGCAAGCGCCAATCTCCCTCCCGTCTATACATTTGCCCTTGCTGAACATTTCTTGTCTTATGTGGTTGGAAAACTTTATACTTGAGACTCACACTGTGTCCTCTCAACTCCTTAAACCATGAAGATAATGAGCTCAGTCTTTTTTGTTGTTGTTGTTGTTTTCTTCGAGACAGGGTTTCTCTGTGTAGCCCTGGCTGTCCTGGAACTCACTCTGTAGTCTAGGCTGGCCTCAAACTCAGAAATCCGCCTGCCTCGGCCTCCCAAGTGCTGGGATTAAAGGCATGCACCACCACTGCCTGGCTAATGAGCTCAGTCTTAAGCCTTGTAGTATCTATGTAATCACACACGCCTATTACAGTTTATCTGCAATATGTATAACAGAAAATTTATATGGGCCACAGAAAAGTTTGAGAATAAATACTCAAGTCCGAGGGTCTGCAAGATAGCTTAGTGAGTAAAGGCCATTGGCCACCAAGTCTCACATCCTGACTCCCAACCCTGGGATCCACACAGTGAAAGGAGAAAATGGACTTCTGCAACCTGGACACAGACACAGACACAGACACACACACATATGCACACACACACATATGCACACACACATATATGCACACACATATACATGCACACACACAAATAAATACAGTACATTTATAAAGATTAGACAAAAATAAAATAGTCAAAATGACCATTGTGATCATTGTGTAAGAAATAACACTCAGGCTAGAGAGATGGCTCAGCAGTTAAGAGCACTGACTGCTCTTCCAGAGTTCAATTCCCACCAACCACATGGTGGCTCCCAACCATCCAGTCCTGACTTACTTTGGTGATAAACAGCGATGTGGAAGTGTAAGCTGAATAAATCCTTTCCTCCCCAACTTGTTTCTTGTTCATGATGTTTATGCAGGAATAGAAGCCCTGACTAAGACAGAACTCTATTTCAAAAACAAAACATTAAAATTCACGATGAGACCTGAAGTGATCAGCTATTCCTTGAGCTGTGTGTGTGTGTGTGTGTGTGTGTGTGTGTCGTGTGTATGAGTATGTGTGTGTGTACAACAACTAAACAAGACATTCTGTTAGGACCACAGACTGGAAAGCTCAGGGTCCAAATGGCTAAAACCAGTGCTGGTTAGCTTTTTTATTTCTTTTTTTTTAGATTTATTTATTTATTTTATGTATATGAGTACACACTGTAGCTGTACAGATAGTTGAGAGCCTTCATCTGGTTGTTGGGAATTGACTTTTAGGACCTCTGCTCGCTCTGGTCATTCCCGCTTGCTTAGTCCCTTCTTGCCCCGGCCCAAAGATTTATTTATTATTATATGTAAGTACACTGTAGCTGTCTTCAGACACATCAGAAGAAGGCATCAGATCTCATTACAGGTGATTGTGAGCCACCATGTGGTTGCTGGGATTTGAACTCAGGACCTTTGGAAGAGCAGTCAGTGCTCTTACCTGCTGAGCCATCTCACCAGCCCGCTGGTTAGCTTTTATCAATTTCACAGAAACTGGAATCACATTAGCAGAACAAACCTCCAGCTGAAGAGTTGGTTCCATCGGACTGGATTGTAGACATGTCTATTTGGCATTCCCTTGACTTCTAATGGATGGAGAAGGGCCAAGCCCACGGTGGGCAACGACATCCTTGGGTGAGTGAGTCTGAGCTGTGTGGAAAGGCACCTTCACGCCAGCTATGGAGCAGGTCAATAAGCCGCGCTCCTCTGTGGTCTCCCCTCCCATTTCCACCTCAGGTTGCTACCTTTTTAGCTCATGCCTTTGCCCCTTGATGATGGATTGTGGCTGGGACACCCAATAAATCTTTTCCTCCAGAAGTTGCTCTTGGTCATAGTGTTTATCATAGTGACAGAAAAAGAAACTAAGTTAACTTGTTTTGTAGACAAGGAATTAAGAAAAAAACAAACAAACTGATGGGCTTTCATGTAGCCCAGCTAATTTCAGACTTGTTATGTAGCTGAGGGCAATCTTAAACTTCTCTCTTGCCTCTATCTCCCAATTCATAGAACATAGGTATGTGCCGCAGTGCCTCTCTTATGCAATATTCTGATTGAGCCCAAGGCTTCATGGATGTTAGTTAAGTGTGTTTCTCACTGAGCTTCATCCCTTGCTTAAAAGAAAGGGCCATTTAAATGAACTCTTTCCACACAGTACCATATCAAACCACCGCTGTGGAGGAGATCTTTGCTTTTCTCGTTTAGTAAGATTGGTATCCCCTACCTAGTAAACTTCAAGTCACATAGACTAGAGAGAAGGGTAGCTATAAATAGACAAAGATGTCAAAGCCAGATTGACTGGCGGTCAGCTGATATGGGTCCCTGATCAGCGAGACATCAGGAATGGATTGGCACTGCTTTGCATTTACACGGTTTTCTTCTTCAAGGAAGTTGTTGCTACCAGTAGTTTTGTGGGATATCAATACAGTGGCGAAGAAGAATGTCTTCAGGAAAGGATCTCAGTGAGAGGGGAGTCAAACCCCTGAGAGACTACTCCTGGACCTGTTACTTTTCTAATTGCTGTGATCAAAACCAAGGAGCAACCTAAGGGAGCAAGAGCTTACCCTGGCTCACGGTTTGAAGGCACAAGTTGTCACAGTGAGAGAAAACATAGCAGCAGAAACAGCTGGCAGCTGCAGTGATAGGAACTCGAGGATGTTTGTTCACCTCTCTCCTGACCAAGACAGGGAGTGGGGCTTGGCTCTAACCCTCAAGACCTGGCAACCAAAGGTGCACTTCCTCCTCCCTCCCTCCCAGAGGTTCCAGACTCTCCCAGAACCGTCCCACTAGCTTAGGACCAAGTGTTCAAAAACCTGAGCCTGCGGGAGATGTTTTACAGGCAAATTATACTGCCACCAAAATTCTTGTAGGACGTATACAGAAAATTGGATATATACAGAAAATAAAATGAGTAATTCTAAAGCCATAGACTGATGTAAGAGCCAAGCCCGATTTCACATACAGGAGTGGTACTTGGACAAAGGACTCAAGACACCGAAGGCAAGGGAAATGGGAACTTGTTTCCTGAGTTGATTTGTGAAGCTTCTATTTGGTAATATATTCCCCTTTTTTAAGCCAGGTGAGGTGGCCCATGCCTTTAATCCCAGCCCTAGGGAGGCAGAGACAGGTGGATCTCTTGAGTTCAAGGCCAGCCTGGTCTACAGAGTGCATTTCAGGACAGTCAGGATTATCCAGAAAAATCTTGTCTCAAAAATACAAAATTCTCTTCTTTAAAACTTAATGTATGTATGTTTGCTGCACATGTTGTGTGCACCACAGTGCTTATGGAATCCCAAAAAATTAGAGTCACAGATGCTTGTGAGGGAACTGAAGTTGGGTCCTCTGAAAGAGCAGCAAGTGCTGTTAACTACTAAGCCCTCTCTTCCTCCCCTCCTCATTTTATTTATTTAGACCTAGTATCTTACTGTATAGCCCTGGCCAGCTATTTAAACCAGGCTAGTTCGGAATTCACAAAGACCTGCCTGCCTCTGTCTCCGAGCGCTGGGATTAAAGGTGTGCCTGGCTAATACTCCTAACTCGTGTTCACAAATCCTATGCATTCGGTAGTTGCATGAGCAGATATGAAATGGATGGTGACAGAATATGGCCAAAAAGCTCTGTGGCAAGGGGCTGGCCGGGGGAAGAATAGCAAGAATGTCAGCCCCCAATGCCGTGAGCACCACCTCTGAAGGTGGCATCTCCTGCCCTAGAGAATCCATCTGCAGAGTAAGAAGACTCGAAATACATTTTTAGAAGGTCAGTTCACATCTGTTTTCTGTTTGTCACGTGTTGTCAGCACTTCCGTGAGAACAGGGCCATTACACCAGCCCAGAAAGCCAGAGGCAGCCAGATCCTGCAAGACAGGCATCTCCCAGGTCCTTGATCATGTGTCCCCTGCCACCCATCCCCAGAGCTGAAGATACGGATACACTCTCAACCTCAACTCCAGTTTCTGCCATGGTCAGTATAACTCACTTGCAAAGTGCTTCAAAGAACAAGCATGAAGCATCCAGGCTTGCCAATCAACTGCTCTCCCTCACTGCAGACCGAATCAACAACACACAATTTAGAGGCTTCAGTCCTCTGATGTGTTAATCATCTGACAAGCAAGAAAAAGAAAATTCCCCTAATTTTTTAAAATCTATTTACGGTCTCCTCTGGCTGGGGACCTGGAGTCTGTCCAAGAGACATACAGGCAAAGCAACTGGCTTCAGGAAAATCCCTGAGCTAAGCAACCTCATTGCCTCGTCCTGCTTATCAGAAGTAAGATTTCCCAATTGTGCTTATCTCCAAGCCTTTGTCGAGAGCCAGGAGAGCTTGTGGTAGATGTGGCTCAAAGGGCAGCTGAGCAGGCACATCGGTTCCCCTGCTCATCTCCTCCAGTCCTATCCCCAAGCCCAGGCTAGTTATGATGGGGTCGATTTGAAATGACAAGGCTTCCATGGCAGCTTAGGTCCCTTGTGGGTCAGTAGCAACAAGCTTCCAGTGCTTACTACTGATAGGAAGAAAGTATTCAGTGAAGCACTTGGGAGTTCAAAGTCATCCTTCGCTATCTGACTATATGAGATGCTTCTCAAAATAGAGTAAGGCAAAAGAAAGGCAGCATCTGGTATTTGGTTAGAGGCAGACACTACCCAGTCTGGGTAAAGCTGGAGCACCAACATTATGGGCAGTGCTGCTGTTGTGTGTTTGTTTTCTGAGACAGGGTTTCTCTGTATAGCCGTGGCTGTCTTGGAACTCTGTAGTTCCAGAGATTCACAGAGATCCACCTGCCTCTGCCTCCTGCATGCTGGGATTAAAGGTGAGCACCACCACCACCCGGCTATGGGTGAATGCTTCGAGGCATCTGAGCAGAAAAAAAAATGATGACTAGGCCTGGAAATGTAGCTCATGGCTGAGTGTTTGCCTAGCATGCACAGAACTCCAGGTTTGATCTCTGGTACTAGACAAAATGGGGTAGACTGCTACAGACCTGTAATCTTAGCACTGGCAGCAGGATCTGAAGTTTATGGCCTTTAGCTCAGTAGAAAGTTTGAGGCAGCCAGCTTTACACGAGGCCCTGACTGAAAAGCAAAAGGCATGAGCAATTGTCATCCATAACCTGCCTTATCAGGAGGCCATCATTCTGTGATCACAAACCTGTTGCTCGAGGAGGATGATCACTGTGTTCTCTGCTGTGTTTAGAACTAGTCTGGAAATGAAGAAAGCACTTTGTTGGTTGCTGTCCTGTGCAACATTTTTAGAATTGCTCATTGGTCCTGCTAGAAAACATGACAACTGTAGTAAACGTGGCTCAACCCAGAGAACACAGATTGACAATAGATTGTTGCAATAACATAAGGTTTACTGATCCACGTATGTGAGGTTGCCCACCCTCATGGGGGGGGGGGGGAGGGAGTCAACCCTGAACTCAGAAAGAATACATCTTTTATACTTTACAGAGGGCAGATTTCTGCAACAAGGCTAGCTGGCTTACTCTGGTTGGTGGAACACAAGACAAAGGATCTCATCAGGCATTGGTTGGCTTGCTCAGGGGGCTGTTCTTGGCTTAGTCAGCCAACCTCCCTATCCAGCTCTGCACCTGTCCTTGAAAAGTCTCTAGGAAGGGGCTGAGTAACTAGGTGGTAGGGGGATTGTCATCAGCAAGGTCAGGTTGACAGTTTGTGGTCTTTTTTGAAATTCACCACAGGAAGGGTTTGGGGGATTCTTTCAAGAATTGCTAATCTTGTTTTCGTGGACCTTAACGTCATTGCGACCACCAGTTATTTTTCTTTTGACCTTACTTAGCTTAGTCAGAATGGCCTGGTCATTCTGTCTCAACATTCTGACCACCAGAACTTTGTTTTTACAACATGTCCTTGGGTATCTCTGAAACACAACTTCTCAGAGTCTGAAGCTGCTGCTTGCTACTGTAAAACTTTGCTTCCACAGTGCTTGCTGCTTACAGGAGCTGGAACATGGCCCCCTTATTTTACTGTGAAACTTTATTTCTACATTCCCAGAACTTTGTTTTTCACTTTATTACTTCACAACCACTCATTCTTGTGAAAACACTACCCAGGAAAGGCAATAGAACATGGCTTAATGTCCTCTCTCTCTCTCTTTCTCTCTCTCTCTCTCTCTCTCTCTCTCTCTCTCTCTCTCTCAGATTTATTTAATTTATTTTATGTATGTGAGTACACTGTCTTTCTTCAAACACACCAGAAGAGGGCATCAGATCCCATTACAGATGGCAGTGAGCCACCATGTGGTTGCAGGGATTTGAACTCAGGACCTCTGGAAGAACAGTCAGTGCTCTTAACCACTGAGTCATCTCTCCAGCCACCCCCTTTCTTCTTTCCTTTCTTCCTTCTTTTCTTCCTTCCTTTCTCTCTCTCTCTCTCTCTCCTTCCTTCCTTTCTTCCTTTGCATATCTCCACAGAAAGAAATAGTCAACTTAATTTCTCCCCCCACCACACACACACAAACAGAACACTGCAAATTTCTGAAACCAGACGAGCCCCAAAACAATCACTATTGGTAAGACCTTATTCCAGGGTACAGAGAGCATTCAGCTAAGATACAAATCCAAGTGCACAAGTGAAATAAGTTATATTTAAAGTTTCTGACTTTCTTGACTATCTTCATCAAACAAAGCTGTATTCTAAAGAAAAAAAATGAAGATCATTCTGGTGGAGGCAGGTTTGGGGGACTGTATTGTATTGGGGAAACCTTTCTTTGAAGTGCATGCAGCTTTGGTAGATGGTACAGACTTCTGCTCAGTGAGCACAAGTTTCAAGATCTAAGTCACCTTTGGAATGCAGACCGCAACCTTGGAAGGTGCGTGAGCTAGTTCATGAGTTTTCAGAGGTACAGTAATCTCAGTTGCTCATTCTCTGTCACTTTTGTTTCCTTTCTTGGGGTATTTGGAATTGAACCACAGACCTCACACATGCACGGCAAGCTATTGTACAACTGAGCCCCAGCCCCAGCCCTGTATCCTTTTTTTGTAACGTCAATAATAAGTAAATGTTCCTCTAAAACATTTACCTGTCAACAGATGGCTGTATGTGTCGCAATGAGCAGCACCAAGAATGGGAATGCCCCAGGTTCTTTCCTTCTGGGAAACTCCATCCATGTCACTAGACTTGGCTTTTAACTGCTTTGTATCAAAAGAAGCCTATGTCATCTAAATACATTTGGACAATCCTTCAGTACTTCTATTTTACCATCCCTATAACTGCCAATGAGTTATTATGAAACTTGGGTGTGATGATACAGATTGGCAATCCCAGTAAAAAGGAGATTGAAGTAGAAGGATTGAAGTAAGTTCAAGCCCAGCCTGATACACACACACACACACACACACACACACACACACACA